>JAQZBX010069393.1:0-15576 GCA_029593785.1 Cabassous unicinctus | reverse complement strand
AAAAAAAAAAAAAAGAAAAGAAATGAAAGGGGGGAAGTTACAACTGACCCCACAGAAATAAAAAGGATCACAAGAGGTTATCATGAGAAACTGTATGCCAACAAAATAGACAACCTAGGTGAAATGGACAAATTCCAAGAAATACACAAACAACCTACACTGACGCAACAAGAAATACAAGAAGTTAACAAACCAATCTCATTTAAGACATTGAACCCGTCATCAAAAATCTCCCAAAAAGAAAAGTGCAGGACCAGGTGGCTTCACAGGTGAATTCTATCAACCTTTTCGGAAAGAATTAACAACAATCCTGTTTAAACTCTTTCAAAAAATTGAAGAGGAGGGAGAATTACCCAACACATTTTATGAGCCCAACATCACCTTAACACCAAAGCCAGATAAAGATACAAGAAAAGAAAATTACACACCAATCTCTCTAATGAGCATAGATGCAAAAATTCTCAACAAATACTTGCAAATCAAATCCAACAGCATATCAAAAGACTTATGCATCATGACCAAGTGGGATTAACTCCTGGTATGCAAGGCTGGTTGAACATAAGAAAATCAATCAATGTAATACACCACAGTAACAAACTGAAGGTAAAAAACCCACATGATAATCTCAATCGACGCAGAAAAGGCATTCAACAAAATCCAGGATTTTTTTTGATAAAACCACTTCAAAAGATAGGAAAAGAAGGAAAATTCCTCAATTTGATAAAAGGCATATATGAAAAAACCCACAGCCAACATCATACTCAATGGGGAAAGGATGAAAGCTTTCCCTCTAAGATCGAGAAGAAGACAAGGATGCCCACCATCACCATTGTTATTCAATATTGTACTAGAGGTTCTAACTAGGACAGTTAGGCAAGAAAAAAAAAACTAAAGGCACCCAAATAATAGGAAAAGAGGAAGTAAAACTCTCACTGTTTGTGGATGACATGATCCTGTACTTAGAAAATCCTGAAGTATCCAAGTCAAAGCTACTTGAACTAATAAATGAATTCAGCAAAGTGGCAGGATACAAGATCAATGCGCAAAAATCAGTAATGTTTTTGTACAGCAGTACTACACAATCTCAGGTGGAAATGAAGGGAAAAATTCCATTTTCAATAGCAACAAAAAGACTCAAATACCTAGGAATCAATTTAAACAAAGTAGTACAGGACCTATATGCAGAAAACTACAAAACATGGTAAAAGAAATTTTAAAAAACCTAAACAAATGGAAAGACATTCCCTGTTCATGGACTGGAAGAATAAATATCGTGAAGATGTTAATCTTACCAAAACTGAATATCAGATTCAATGCAATACCAATAAAAATCCCAACAGTTTACTTTACAGAATTAGCGAAGTCAATTACTAAATTCATTTGGAAGGGAAAGTGTACCCAAACAGCCAAAAGCATTCTAAAAAAGAAGACCAACATGGGAGGAATTTCAGTGCCTGACCTTGAAACATATTACAAAGCCACAGTGGTCAAAACAGCATGGTACTGGCATAAAGATAGACACATCAATCAGTGGAATAGAACTGACAGTCCAGAAATAAACCCTCACCTCTACAGTCAACTGGTTTTGACAAATCTACCAAGTTAATGTTAATGGGACAAAACAGTCTGTTCAACAAATGGTGCTGGGACAACTGGATATCTATAATCAAAGGAATGAAAGAGGACCCCTGTCTCACTACCTACACAAGATTCAACTCAAAATGGATCAAAGACCTAAATATAAAAGCCAGGACCATAAAACTACCAGAAGAAAATGTAGGGAAACAGCTTCAAAACCTTGTAGTAGGTGGTGGTTTCTTGGACCTTACACCCAAAGCACGTGCAACAAAAGAAAAAATAAATAAATGGGACCTCCTCAAAATTAAACACTTTTGTACCTCACAAGACTTTGTCAAAGGGGTGAAAAACAGCCAACTCAATGGGAGAAAATATTTGGAAATCACATATCTGATAAAGGTTTCATATCCAGGATATATAAAGAGATGTTATAACTCAACAATAAAAAGACAAATGACCCAATTAAAAAATGGGCAAAAGACTTGAATTAAAAAATGGGCAAAAGACTTGAATACACATTTGTCTAAAGAAGAAAAACAAATAGCAAAAAACATATGAAGATATGCTCAACATCATTCATGATTAGAGAAATGCAAATCAAAACTACAATGAGATATCATTTCACACCTATCACAATGGCCACTATTAAAAAGACAGAGAACCTCAAGTGTTGGAGAGGATGTGGAGAGATAGGAACACTTATTCACTGTTGGTGGAAATGAAGAATGGTACAGCCACTGCGAAGGACTGTTTGGCAGTTCCTAAAGAAGTTGAATATAGACTTGCCACGTGATCCTGCAATAATACTACTGGGTATATATGAAGAACTGAGAGCAGTGACATGAACAGACATCTGCACACCAATGTTCATAGCAACATTATTCACAATTGCCAAAACTGGAAACCACCCAGGTGTCCATCAATAGATGAATGGATAAACAAACTGTGGTCTATTCACACGATGGAATATTATGCAGCTGTAAGAAGAAATGAAGTCGTAAAGCATATGACAACATGGATGAACCTGGAGGACATTACATTGAGTGAAGCAAGCCAAATACAAAAGGACAAATATTGTGTGATTGTTTGACTATGAACCAAATATATTTTGTAACATATTGTATGATTCAAAAAAATATTTATATCTATCCAGTACATTTAATTGAGAAATGTATGTTTTTATTCAACAAAATAAATAAATAAAAATAAATATAAATAAAAAAACATTTGAATGTAGTAGAGAATGACCAAAAGCAGGCAGAAACTGGAGAAGACAGGACACTTAAAAGAATGTTGGTGGTTTTGAAACATGCTTGTAAATTCCTTGACACTTCTCCCATCAAAAGGTGGAGTCAAATTCCCTCAAATTAAATATGATCTGTTCTTTCTGTCTGTTGCAAAGAACTCAATGTGGCAGAAGTATCACTTTGTGACTTCCAACACAATACAGCCTCCACCTGGTTATCACTCTCAGGATGTTTGCCCTTGGAGCCTAGCCCTCATGCTGTGAGAAAACCCTGGCAGAGACCACATAGATGTTCCACCCAAAAGTACAAGTGAGTCCCAGCAACTGCAAGCATCAACCAACAGACCCAGTAAAGTGAGGAGGGTTTCAGATGACCCGACTCCCCATCTGACTGCAACAGAAGACCCAAGCAAAAAACCACTTAACTGAATCTTAGAGAGAGTGATAATGAAGATAATAATAATAAACAATTGTTATTTTATGCCATTACATTTCGGGTGGTTTGTAACTCACCCACAGATAATCAGAAAAGATGGAAACTGCACCAGGTGAAATTTGCCTGTATATGGCTTTTTGCTAAAAGACCCTTTCCAGTCAGCATAGAATGCAGGGGTAGCTTGAAATGTAGCAGAAAGCTGCAGGCTTACTGTTTTGAGGAATCAGAAAATGCAGCTTAGGCCTGCCAGTGAAGCTGGAAAAAGGGGTAAGCCTAGAAAGGAGGGGACTTCAAAATCTGGCTAATTCCTGATCTACATATGCATGACGAAGACTCCAAGGAGCCAAGCAAAAAATCAACAGCTGAAAGACTAGCCAGAACTGGATGGAGATTTCAGCTGCCATCCAATGCCAGGGAGACAGAGTTTAGAGCCTAAGTCTAACCAAGATAACTGCCTGCTAAAGCAATAAATCAATACTCTCCAAAGGAAGATAACAGAATCTAGGACCTCTGCAACTGCACATGTTATTCACAATATCCAACATACAATAAAAATACATCAATAGGAACCAATCCCAAGATCCAGATACTAGACTTAGCAGAGAAGTACTTTAAACTAGCTATTGTAAATATATTCACGAATTTAAAGGAAAACATAGTCATGAATGCAAAAAGAAATCTCCAGAGAAATGGAAGCTATAAAAATGAACAAAATGAACATTCTAGAACCAAAAAGCACAAATGTGAAATAAAATTCACAGGAATGGTTTAACTAATACAAAGATTCAAGATGGCTGAAGAATAAATGAGCAACAGAAATAATCCAGTTTAAAGAAAAATGAAGACTGAAAGGAAAACAACAACAACAAAAAAAATCATGAGGAAAGCCTCAGTAACCACTGGGGCAGACAACACAAACATTAAAGTCCAGAAGGATGAGAGAGAAGGAAAAAATATTTGAATAATGGCCAAAATGTCCCCAAATTTGGTGAATAACACTACAGATCTAAGAAACAGCGTAAAATCCAGGATAAATACAAAGAAAACCATAACTAAAATATAACTAGGCACATGATATAAAACTGGTGAAAATCTGAAAAGCAGTCAGAAAAAAAAGGATAAATTACATACAAGAGAATAATGACATAAATGACAGTTGAGTTCTCATTAGAAACGACTGGGCTAGAAAACAATGAGAAGACATGATTAAAGTGTTGAAAAACTAACAAAACTGTCAATCCAGAATTCTTAAGTAGAAAAACTATTTTTCAAAAATCAAGGTGAAAAAAAAACACAAGGTGAAATAAAGATATTTTCAGGTAAATGAAAACTGAGAAACTTCATCACTAACAAGCCTTTATCATAAGAAATTCCAATGAAATTTCTTCAGGCTGATGGAAAATGACATCAGATAGAAACCCAGATTTAGAGAGAGAAATGAAAAACACAGGAAATGGTAAATATATGGGTAATTATTTTAAAAGAATATAAATTTTCATGTTTTGATTTCTTTAAAAGACATATGAGTGCTTTAATCAGAAATCGTAACACTGTACTATGGGTCTTAAAACATAATACAGATATAGTGTATATGACAACAGTAACAGAAAGGCCAGGAAAGAGTAAATGGTATTCTACTGCTGTAAGTTTCTTACATTTCATGTGAAATGGTACAACATAAATTCTAAACAGACTGGATTAAGCATTCATATTGCAATTCCTAGATCATGTTGACCTGGAGCCTGGGAAGCAAGCACACAGAGAAGCAGAGCAGCTGAGCCCGGAGAGAAACAAGCCCTGGGAAGAGAGGAACCCAGGAAGCCTGAGCTCTTGGCAGACGTTGGCAGCCATCTTGCTCCAACACGTGGCACATGCATTTAAAAAAAAAACATAGCCTCGCCCTGATCAAAATGAAGCAAACACTGACAGACTGAAAGAAGGGACAGATAAGTCCACAATTATAGAGGGAGATTTCAACAAACCTCTCATCATAACTGATAGAAAAGCAGATAAAAATCAGTAAAGATATTAAGCACTTGGACCTGACTGATATCTATTGGACACTTTGCCTAACAATGGAAGAATTCATTTTCTTTTCAAATGCATATAGAACATTCACCAAGACAGACCACAAGCCAGGCCATAGAATAAGTTTCAATGCATTTCAAAATATCAAAATCTTAAAGAATATGTTCACGGATTAAAAAAATAAAATAAACAAACCAATGGCAGCACGATATCTATAAAATCCCCATATACTTCTAAATAACATCTTCTAAATAATCCATGGGTCAAAAGAAAATTACAAAAAAAAGTACAAAATATTTTTAACTAAGTGATAATGAAAATACTATATGTATCAAATTCATGGGATATAGAAAAGCAATACTTTAAGGGAAATGCATAGCTTTAAACGCTAATATGAAAAGAATAAAAGCCTAAAATCAATTATCTAAGTTTTCACATGAAGAAGCTAGAAAAAACTATGAAATAAAATTGAGAGTCCAGAAATAAAACCCCCTCATCTACAGCCAACTGATTTTCAACAAGGGCGCCAATCCATTCAACGAGGAAAAATTGTCATCTTCAACAAAAACTGCTGGAAAAATGGGATTTCTATATTGTAAAAGAATAAAGTTGAATCCCTGACTCAACACCATATACAAAACTCAACTCACAAAAACAAAAACAAAAACAAACAAAAAAAACCCTCAACTTAAAATGGATCAATGACCTAAATATAAACACTAAAACCATAAAGCCCTTAGAAGAAAATGTAGGAGTAAATCTTCATGATCTTGGCTTTGGTAATGCTTAGATATGACACTAAAAGCATGAATAATAAAACAAGAATAGATAAGTTGAATTCATATATTAAAAATTTTGTCTATCACAGGAAAGTGAAAAGACAATTGAAAGAATGAGAGGAAATTTTGGGGAATTATATCTGATAAGGGTTTAACATCTAGAATATATAAAAAACTCCTATAACTCAACAAAAAGACAACCTAATTAAAGAATGGACAAAGGATTTGAATACACATATATCCAAAGAAGATATACAAATGGCCAAAAAGCACATGAAAAGAAGTTCAACATCATTAGCCCTTAGGGAATTAAACCACAGTGAAATATCATTATATGCCCACTTTTAAAAGACTGACCATAATAGGCATGTGGAGCAAAGTGGAACTATCAAACACTGCTGTTGGGAATACAAAACGGTGCAATCACTTCGGAAAAACAATTTGGCAGTTTCTTAGAAAGTTATGTACACACTTATCATAGCATCTCAGCAATCCCACTTCTAGGTATTTGCAGAAGAGAAATGAAAATGTACATCTATCTACACAAAGACTTACATGTGATGTTAAGCATGGCTTTATTCCTAATTGTCCAAAGCTGGAAACAACAAAAATTTCCATTAACTGGTGAATGAACAGAAAAAAATATAATATACTATATCCATAAAATGGAATAACTGTTCAGCAATACAAAAGAAAGAACTATTGATACATACAACATGGATGAATCTCAAAAACATTATGCTAAATGAAAAAAGATAGACACAAAAGGCTACTTACATACATACTGTATGATTCTATTTGTATGAAATTCTAAAAAAGGTAAAACTATTGCAACACAAAGCAGACTGATGATTCGAGGGAGTGGAAAGAGAGAACTGACTGCAATACAACATAAGAGAACTTTCTGGGGTGATATAAATGTCCCATGTTGATTATGGCAGGTATTATATGACTGTATACATTTGTCAAGACTCACTGAATTGTACACTGGTGAATTTTATTATATATAAATTATACCTCAATAAAGCGATTAAAACACTAAAGAAAAAAATACTAATACCAATACATAATATATTTCATCTCTAAAATAACCACTGATACATATGCATGCTTTCATTTCTCACTTGACTTCTTTAGCCTTTTTATCTCTGCCAATGCCAGTTGGATGAGAACATCCTCCTTCCTTTTCACTCAGCAAAACACTTTGTTTCAAAGTTCTCTGCTCCATGGGAGCAGATGTGGCTGAAGCAGTTGAGCACCTGCTTCCCACATAAAAGGTCCCAGGTTTGGTTCCCAGCGCCTCCTAAAAACAAAAAAACAAACAGCAAACAAACAAACAAAAAACCAACTTTGGGGAGCTGACGTGGCTCAGTGGTTGAGCACTGGCTTCCCACATACAAGGTCCCAGGTTCAATACCTGGCCCCGGTACCTAAAAAAAAAAAAAAATTCTTTGCTCAAATATATTTCCTACAGGCTTTTTTTTTTAATTTTCTTTTTCAGAAGGTTTTAAAAATACCAATTAATATAAAAATTAACCAAATATTGGTGAGAATAGGGATTCTATTTTTATAAATGAAAATAAATCAAGAATTAATAGTTTACATACTATATGATCATTTTTCATTTCAGTCTATCTGAATGAACAAAGTGAAACAAAACAAGTGCATTAAATTTCTAAATTCACTAATAATTAACATGGAAAATATTTCCCACTACCCCTCCAATTTATTATTTTAGTGCTGCTTTTACCACATCATATTCATCTCAGGAGTAATGACAAACTAAGGTAGTTCAACATTACTTGCAAAAATGGACATCTGTAAATGTCAAGAGTTAAACTAGATAACTTAAAAAATCCCCTTCCAGTTCTGATATTCTATGATGTTAACAGGATTTGGAAATCCCTTAAAATCACAGAATGGAAAAGTGTGTACTTGATATGGCTTATGTGAAAGGCGAGTCTCAAGAGCATCTGTCTGTACAATGAATAGGATGTGTAATAAAATCCCTGTCCAAAGATTAGCCTCTTGATCCCTGTTTTTTTAAAATACAGAGACAGAAAATCCAAGAGTAGGTTCTTTTTGTTTTTTTTTTTTCCCTTTACTAAAGTGTCCCTTACCAAGTATGTTACTAGTCAGGGACTAATATTTCTAGTTGTCCCCCAAGATACTTTTCAATCTAAAGAAATTTATATTATTACACTCAAAAACCACTGGATAGATCATGTTGATGAGGCATGATAAACAGAGTTGACCTATTGAGAGCATACTAAGTGTGGCATAAAACACTAAAAACTTCCAAGCTTAGCTGTTTTAATGAAGCAAGTTTAAATGAAGCACAATTATTTCTTTCTAAGGACATTTTGGGGATTGTACTTGAAATTGCAAACTGGCTAATGATCTGGGGTATGAAAATCTATCAATCTTTCTTTTTTAAATATATATATATATTATTTTTAAAGAAGCTTTAGATTACATAAATGTTACATCAAAATATGGGGGATTCCTATATACCCCACCTTCTCCCCCTCCCACATTTTCCCACATTAACAACATCTTTCATTAGTGTGGTACATTTGTTACAGTAGATTAACACATACTGAAGCATTGTAATAGCCAAAGACTACAGTTTACATTACAGTTTACACTTTGCCCTGCACAAACTTTATAGGTTTGGACAAAATGTATAATGGCCTGTATCCATCATTGCAATGTCATGCAGGACAATTCCAATGTCCCTAAAATGCCCCCATGTTGCACCTATTCTTCCTTCTCCCTCCCCTCAGAGCCTCTGGTGGTCACTGCCTTTATATCAGTGATACAAGTTCTTCCATTGCTAGAATAATTTTAAGTCTACTTTAGTCCATAGTTGCTTTCCACCCTTATGTTTGTTCATCCCTCAATCTTGAGGATTTTGGGATGGTGATGCCCACCCTGTCTCTGACTGGGAGAGGGCTTAGATCCCATGGGGCCCTAAGATTGCTTTCACCAATCTTTCTTTTAATCATTTGTTTCTCGGTTGTTAAT
Source organism: Cabassous unicinctus (assembly GCA_029593785.1). Lineage (NCBI taxonomy): Eukaryota > Metazoa > Chordata > Mammalia > Cingulata > Chlamyphoridae > Cabassous > Cabassous unicinctus. The sequence goes on along the minus strand of JAQZBX010069393.1, from coordinate 6,482 downwards.
AAAGGAAATCTTCTTTTTAACAGCTTTATTGAGATATAAATTCACATACCATACAATTTACCAATTTAAATTTTATGTTTTTAGCATGTAAAGTATATATGCTTTTTAGCATATTCGGAGTTGTAAAACCTTTACCACAATCTAGTTTTAGAACATTTTCCTCCCTCATAAAATAAAATCCATACCCATTAGCAATCAATCCCCATTCCAACTCCTACCCTCAGCCTTAAGCAACCATTTATCTACTTTCTGTCTCTACAATTTTACGTATCCTGGGCATTTCATATAAATGGATTTGTACCATATGTGGTCTTTTATGATAGGCTCCTTTAACTTAGCATAACATTTTCAAGGTTCATTCATGTTATAGCATGTATCAGTACTTTGCTTCTTTTTAAATGCTTAATAAACTATTGTATGAATATTCCATATTTTGTTTATCCATTCATCAGCTGATGGACATTTGGGATGTCCATCAAAATGATGGACATTTTGGCTATTATGAATAATACTGCAGTAAACATCTGTGTACAAGTTTTTGTGTGAATGTATTTTCATTTCTCTTGTGTATATACCTAGGAGTGGAATTGCTGGGGCATAAGGTTAACTTTATGTTTAACCTTTTGAAGCAATGCCAGACTATTTTCCATAGTGGCTGCACCATTTTACATTTCCATCAACAGTGTATAAGGGTTCCAATTTCTCCACATCCTTGCTAATACTTGTTATTTGTCTTTTTGATTATAGCCATTCTAGTGACTGTGAAGTGGTATCTCACTATGGTTTTGATTTGCATTTCCCTGATGACTAGTTCATGTTGAGCATCTTTACATGTGCCTAAAGGGAGTTCATCATCTTTGTAACATATAGGCTTTATAAATTCAAAATGTATCTCCTTCAGTAATAATGACAACTCCTATCATCTTTATTCATTTTATACTTTCAGCTTAAATTTGAAAAGTGTAACTGTGCAGGAATTGTAAATAACAGAAGTTGTTAACTCAAATGCCAACAGGGTAACAAAAAAGTAAAATGAACCAAGTCTAAGAAAATATAACAGAGAGAGCAAAATGATAAATGGCAAATGGCATGGGCCTCGGTGTCCAAGACTCAATAGGAAAAGGTGATACTGTGGCAAACTGGGGAGTGTAGGTCCTTTATAAAGGAAGTAGCCCAGGGCTCAGTGCTAGCTAATTAGTACCACACACAAATAAAAGCTTAGGGTTAACAGATTTAATTTTTCAAAAAACTTTGAAGTCTTTCAAAAACTTTTTAAAAATAGTAAAACACAAAGAAGCCCAAACAAAACACATAATAGAGCTAGATTCCACCCTTAGGCCACTCCATCCAAGAGAAGTTTCTAATATATTTACTTGGACAGGCAACAGATTTTCACTGAGCACCTATTATGTGCCAAACACTGTTCTAAGTCCTGTGAACAGAAGCGTAAAAAAATTCCGTGCCATCAAGGAGTTTGTATGTCACTGGGGGAGACAAGAAATAGCAATTTAAAAAATAGATATTTAATTTCGGTTAGAAAAAAGTGCCTTGACAAAAAATTAAGTGGGGTCAGGTGTTAGCAACAGTCTCCCTAGTTCCTCTCCTATTTTAGATGTGGTGAACAGGGAAAGGCCTTTCTGATGAGGTGACATTTGAACACAGGCTGGAATGAAGTAAACCCTCCAGTGGAAGTCTTCTAGGCAGAAGAAACAACTGCCAAGACACTTAATAAACACAAAAGGGCTCTGCATGTTTGAGATTTAACAATCAGCCAATTTGGAAAGTGAAAGAATAAATACAGTCTTCATGCAATTATGCTTTAAATTTAAATTTTATTACTACAAACTGTAATCAGTAAATAAATGTAAGAACAATCTAAAACTGTTCATGTTTTAAATTCCTTACTTTATCCTACCTCTTATTTGAAACAGTGAAGCAGAACTGATTTTTGTTGTTGTTACCTAATCACAAATGAACAGCAGAATGATCCAAAGATGTACAGCAAGAAAGAGAAAGAAAAGAATGGCACAGCTTACACACTACACACAGCACAGTCACCTCTAGAATAGAGATGATTCTCACACTTGCCATCAAGGAGCTGACCTCATAATTATATATGATTCTCACAACATATGTGGCAGTAGAACTTGACTCTTCTATTTCCTATAATCCTTCTCTATTATCAATGAGAAAACTAACATGTTAAGCAAGTGATTTTTCTCAACAAATGATATACAAAGAGATGCTAAAAGTTCTTTTTTACTTCTCTACTTAGAAGATGTTAAAACTCTCCCACTGTTTGGAATGATGGCCCATGTACCAAATAGCCCATTTATGATGGCTTGCTTCTATTTTGAGACTTTGATACAAATCTCACCAGGAAATTCAGAACAGATGTCTCATTTTATTTAATGTCCTACTCTAGAATAGCAGCAAAGGGAATAAGAGGAACACAATAATGCATACTCAAAACTATACATCATAAGAGAAACAGTAATCTTAACACATTAACTATATCCAATATACTGCAGACATCAGATAATGTTTTCTAAAGATTAAAAGAAAGGGAGTATTAAAATAACTGACTTTAATCATAGCGGATGTGGAAAAACAGGGGAATACCAGCTATTTTGGTTGGAAGCACTGCTCTTAACATGGGAACAACAATAAAAAATGCATCTCTGCATTTAATGGTCAAATTACTTTGGGTGCCTTCTTTAAACCATGTGATCCAAATAAATCCCAAACAAAAAGAACACTAAAATGACTTCTTTAATGTAGCCAGGGAAAAATGAAGTCATGTGTCTAGAAAATGTCACCACAACCTAACAACTAATATGAAAGCTAAAGAGATTTTAAATACTTCTCAAATCTTCTTAAAATAAAAAGAGTTTACAAAGCATTTAATAGCATGCTATGTTTTAGGAGACGTTTTTCATTTAGTAATTACAGTTTTAGAAAAATACTTTTATCTGAGTTTTCTGATTTCAGCAAAATGCTAAAAAAAAAAAAATTTCCTGTTACAAATACCTAGAAAAGCTGGTTAAAATACAACGAAAACACTTTTAATGCATGGTTGAACTTGCAAGACTGAAAGAATAATCTCTAAGTGCCAGAGATGAAGCCAGATCTGAACATTAGAATGATGAGGATCAGAACTGATTCAACAGTTGTTCAGGGGGAGAAGTGTAGTGGAGAAATGGGATTGGTATTAGCAAACAGGGGCTTGGCTTTTAATACCATTATGAAAAGTAAAGATCAAACCTTGGGCCCAAATGAAGGGAGAAATTAGAAATGAACTGAATAAAACTCAATCTTTAAAAATGAGCACACTGATTTTGTAACACAGGACAGAAGCTTCTCTAATTCTACCAGGGATTGAAGTTGGGGAGGGGTGGTGGTGAATCTCTTAAGAAAAAGAAAGAAACTCCAAGCCTTGTCTTGAATAGGTCTGGAGCACAAATTTATTTATTTATTTTTTTAAAGATTTATTTATATATTTATTTATCCCTCCCTTGCTGCTTGTGTTTTACTGTGTCCATTCGTTGTGTGTTTTTTCCATGTCTGCTTATCTCCCCCTTGCTGTGAGGTCCTGCCGCATCAGCCCACCGCGCCGCGCGGGCCTGCCTGCTCTCACAAGGAGGCCCCGGGAAGCGAACCCGGGGCCTCCCACATGGTAAACGGGGGCTCCATCGATTGAACCACACCTGCTTCCTGCTGTGAGGTCTTGCTGCATCAGCCTACTCCGCCGCGCGGGCCGGCCGGCCTGCCCTCACAAGGAGGCCCGGGGAAGCGAACCCGGGGCCTCCCACATGGTAAATGGGAGCTCTATCCATTGAGCCACACCCGCTTCCTGGAGTACAAATTTAGATAAAGTGTATAATACAAAAGCCATCATGCTCCCAGCCAAAAAATTAACATAAAAATGGTCCTGGTCCAGAAATATCCCTTGAACACTTGGCAGAAGCAAACATAAAACCTCTCTGAAGAAACACTATCAATGCTCCAGGTCACAAAGAGATTCCTATAGAAAGGGTAAAACTCTCTAATAAAAACTCAAAATTTAAAAGTTACAACACAGGAGGAAACAATCTACCATGTATGTTCTCTGACATACAGAAGGATTAGAGCTCAAAGAACCGAGGATGAAGGATAACAGAAAAATCTAAAAGACAATATAAAATAAATGTTAAACAATAATCAAAATAGAGGGAGCAGATGTTTGGGTGCCCGCCTCCCACATGGGAGGTTCCCGGTGTCTCCTAAAAGATGACGAGCAGACAGATGAGGGAGCCATTGGGGTGTGTGTGTGTGTGTGTGTGTGTGTGTGTGTGTAGTGTGTAGTGTGTATGTGTGTACGTGATAAAACTATTAATTTTAAAAAATCAAAACATAAAAAAAGAATCAAAATGGTAAGAAAAGAACACAGGCCATGAAAAAAAACAAAGGGGCAAGTTTGAAAGAGAAGTTCTAATATTAAAATTCTAAAACTACTGAAACAAAAAGGAAGGGGGGAATCCAAATGTCCATCATCTAGTGAATGGATAAGCAAATTGTAGTATATTTATACACCAGAATACTACTCAGCAATGAAAAAAGAAGGAACTACTAATACACATAAACAAACAGAAAAAGATTACATATTGTATGATTCTATTATTGAAATTTTTAGTAAAGGGAAAACTACAGAGACAAACAGTAGATCAGTGGTAACCTGGGGTCAGAGGTAGAAGCAGAGGTTGACTCAAAAGGGCATGATGGAACTTCTGGGTGACTGAAATATTCTAAAAGTGGGTTCTGATAATAGTTGCACAGTGGTATAAACTTAATCAAAATCACTGAACTGTACACTTATAATGGGTGAATTTTATGGTCTACATTGAAACATGAAAAAGAAAAAAAAAAAAAACCTAAATGGATTGGTAAAGAGGGGAATACACATCTGACAATGCGAAGTACTAAATTGGAAGATCGATCTGAAGAAGTTATCTAGAATGCAATTCAGAAATATAAAGAGATAAAATGTATGTGCGAGAGATTAAGAGACATGGAGAAGAGTGTAAAAAGGTCCAACAAAAGTCTGATAGGAATTTCAGAAGAAAACAGAATGGGGGAGAAACATATTTGAAGATATAAAGGTGGAGAATTATTCAGAATTGATTCAAGATGTAATCCTCAGATTCAAGAAACTCAGGAAATGCCAAGCAGGAAAAATAAATACATTCAGACCTAAATACATCATAGTGAAACAGCAGAAAAACAAAAACAAAATTCTAAGAGCAACCCGAAAAAGAGATTATCTACATAGGAACAAAAACTGGACTGAAAGCAGACTTCAACAGTAACAGAAGAGGCCAGAAGAATATGGAATACTGTCTTCTGAGTATTGAGGGAAAACATCAAATTCTATGTAGTTAAACTATCATTCAAGTAGGTAAACAGAGACATTTTCAGACAAAGAATGAGATAGTTTACCACTTTTAATGTGTCACTGAAAAACTGTTCTTCAGAAAAATGTCCAACAGGAACAGTGAGAATATGAGGGACTTCACATATATGGATCTGGAAGTCACTGGTATACAGATGGCAGAGAAACCATAAGAGCAGGTGAGAATGCACAGGGAGAGTGGGCAGAACAGGAACAGAAGAGGGTGGAAGCCCTGGGAAGCTGAAACCCTGGGAAACACCAAAAACTTAGGAAACAGGCAGAGGAAGATTTACAAATTATTTACTGAATTGACTTCTAACATTGCTTATTCTGTGGAGCTGTGCTTTATTTAAAAAATAGTAATACTTTAGTCTGTGTTTTGCCAATCAGACTGTTAGGTCTTTGAGTGGTAGTGTGGTGTGAAAAGAGGACATGTTTTGGAATCAGATAGCTATGGGGTCTGATTATGAGCTCTGCCACTTTGGGTGACATTATGCAAGTGGCAACTGCTCTGAATCTCACCCATAAAAATAGAGATAACAGTACTTACCTTGCAGTGTTATTGTGAGGAGTAAACATACGAAAAATATACCATAGTTCTCTTACTCTGCTGGTCACAGTGTTATTTCAACTTTCCTGGGAAGTCATATTGGAGATATGTACCAAAAGCCCAAAATATTGATTTTCTATTTGACCTAATAATTTTATTTCTGAAATGTTAAAGAAGTAGTTCTCAATGTTTAAAAGGTCATATGCATATGCATATATAAGTTTATCAAAACGTTATTTATGATGGTGAGAAACTAGAAATAACATAAATGATCAACAATGGTAAATTTAAGTCTAGTACATAAAATCATACATATAGAATGGATCATATAGTCATTAAAAATAATGGTTATAGGGGGAGTGGCTATAGCTCAAGTGGTTGAGTGCTTGCTTCCCATGTATAAGGTCCCAGGCTCAATCCCCAATACCTCCTAAAGACAAAACAAACAAACAAAAAAACCAACTCTTATTGGGGAGTGGATGTAGCTCAGTGGTTGAGTGCCTG
>JAQZBX010069392.1:0-15590 GCA_029593785.1 Cabassous unicinctus | reverse complement strand
AGTAGGGCGTTGAGCCCCACCCCTTGGTGGGTGGGGGAAGAAAATATAAAAGGCATCACAAAGAACAGGGTTGCAGTGGAGTTTTTGAGAAGCAGTTCTGATGTTGGAGAAAAGGCCTCAGAAGAAGAGAAGTGAGCCGTTCGCCTGATAATCCACAGCTGACCTTGTGAAGGAACCAGAAGAGCTAAGCCTGGAGAGAAACGCAGCCCCGGGAAGAGAGGAACCCAAGAAGCCTGAACCCTGGCAAACGGCGGTAGCTGTCTTGCTCCAACACGTGGCAATGAACTTTGGTGAGAAGAAACTTAACGCTTTATGGCCTGGTATCTGTGGACTTCTACCCCAAATAAATACCCTTTATAAAGACCAACCCATTTTTGGTATTTCACATTAGTACCCCTTTGGCTGACTAATACACCTACTTATCATGCTGTTCACTTGACATCATCTTCAGCACAGTCACTGTTTACCACCCTGAACACACTCGGTAGGCCAAGTCTTGCATATTTCTGATACCTGCTCCTTCTTTGGAGCTTTTTTGAGTCTACCCAGTAGCATGGGCCAGAAATTCAAATGCCTACAGAAGTCAGATGGGCCGTAGAAATGAGGAACTGGGGCCAGGCTGGTGCTGAGCTGAAGTACAGGCCCTTCCTAAGGGAAAACCTCTGCTCAGCTTCAGCCAACTTGGTGCCAGGAAAGGACGTGGCTTTCCATTGTCAGGTCTTCTGGTTTTTCAAGGGAAACTGGAAATATAGATTTTTAAAATAGGAGACCTCCTAATTTTTAAAAATAGAAAACTAAAAATTGCTCAAACATGGAGGGTTTAATAAAACATATCCTCAGGGTCACTAGTTTGTGACCTCTCCATAAGCCCATTACCCTGACCTTGAAGAAAGCTGAACTCTACCCAAGAGGGTAAAGAGGAGAGGTCCCTGGGAGAGAAATCTATTAGCATTTGTAATGTGGTAGGAAAAAATATTTACTTTCCCATTGTTTTCTAAGTAGGGTGGATCCTAGTAACTAAAGAATCTTTTGCTTACTCAGGATTACCATTCCCATTGTAAGGCCTTTAATGTCCTTTTCTCTGCTTGAAGAGAATACTAATGAGTATGTGGGTAAGCAAGCCTGGAGTAGTTGATTTAAAGTACATGAAAAAGAAAGGAGCAAAACTGGAGAAGGGGCCAAGGGGTGAGGTGGAGGAAGGGTGGGGAACAAGAGAGAGGGGCCTGGGAGTGCAGCAGAACAAATGGAGGTCTTCATTAATCAAGATCTGTGGGTGTCCGGTGTTCATTCCCTCCTTGGTCTTTTACAAAATCTCTAGTGTAGCTGTGTAGTGCTTGTGCTAAAGGAATTCATTTAGGGGGAAGCTTGAAGAAGAAGAGAAGGGGATAGCTGACATATGGGTCACTGTGGCAAAATCAGTTTTAAGTACTGATCCAGAGTTGGTAATCCGTTGGGATTTGGAATACATGATTACCTATCTCCCCAATGTATCGGAGTTAGACTTATTTATAATTTTCCTACACATGGTTCTTCTGTCCCCTTATTTGAACCTATGACTAGCACTATACACATTAAATATATGTCCCAGAGACTTAAATTTTCCGGCTGTTCATATGCTGGTTGAGCCCTGAATCTCAGCAGAGTTGCAGCCAACACCTACTCTCCAGTTCATCGGACTCACCTAGGACAACTAACAAAAGGATTATGATAGACAACGCCCATCCCAAAAAACAGAGAGTGTCTACAACTGCAAGCCAGACAGTTCACAGAGTGGGCATCACCATCCCAAAATCCTCAAGATTGAGGAATGAACAAATATAAGGGGGGAATGTAGCTATGGACTAAAACAGACTTATTATTTCAGTAATGGAAGAATTTGTGACATTGCTATAAAGACAGTGGTCACCAGAGGTTCTGAGGGGAGGAAGAGGGAAGAATAGGTGTAACATGGGACATTTTTGGGACATTGGAATTGTTATGCATGACATTGCAATGATGGATACAGGCCATTATACGTTTTGTCAAAACCTATAAAATTATGCTGTGCAAAGTGTAAACCATAGTGTAAACTATAGACCATGGTTAGTAGCAGTGCTTCAGTATGTGTTCATCAATTGTAGCAAATGTACCACAATAATGAAAGATGTTGTTAATGGGGGAAAGTGTGGGAGGAGGAGGGGGTGAGATATATGGGAATCCATTATATTTTCGATGTAACATTTATATAATCTAAAGCCTCTTTAAAATTAAAGAAATGGAGAGTAGATGTGGCTCAAGTGGTTGAGGCACCTGCTTCTCACATAGGAGATCCCAGGTTCAGTTCCTGGTGCCTCCTAAAAAAACAAAAACAAACAACAATCAAAACAAACAAAAAAAAACAACTCAGGGGAGCCAATGTGGCTCAGTGGTTGAGCGCCGGCTTACCCTACACGAGGTCCTGGGTTCAATCCCCAGCCCTGGTACCTCAAAAAAATAATAAATAAAACAAAATGAATAAAATAAAATAAAATAAAATAAAATAAAATAGTTGGTGGTAATGACCCAGCAATTCCACTCCAAGGTCTCTACCCCAAAGTACTGAAGACAGGTGCTCAAACAAAAGCTTGCTCAGGAATGCTTAATAGCCAAAAGGTGAAAACCCAACATCCATCAGCTGATAGATGGAGAAATAAATTGTGGTCTATCCACACTATGGAGTATTATCTGGCCATAGAAAGGAATGAAGTACTGATACATGCTATAACATGATGAACTTTGAAAACATAATGTTAAATGCAAGAAGCCAGTCACAAAAGACCACAGATATGATTCCATTTATATGAAGTTATGAAGTTTCCAGAGTAGGGAAATCTGTATATACAGAAAGTAGATTAATGGTTGCTTAGGGCTGAGTTGGGAGGCCAAGAGAGATAGAGGCGTGGTAGCTAAAGGATATGGGGTTTCTATCTGAGGTGATGAAAATTGTGTTGATGATTGCACTTATCTGTGAATACACTAAAAACCAACTGAAGTGTACATTTCCAATGGGTGAATTGTATGGTATATGGTTATATTGCAGTAAAGCTGTTTTTTAAGAAATTGGTGGCACACCATGGATGATTCACAATATATGGGTGCTGTGTCCCACCCTCTGCAAACCACAGCTGGAGCCATGCTCAGGCAGGGGGAGGGACTGGACTACGGGGGCTGGGCTAGAAATTCCCATAAAGTACCTTCCTAGCTTAAGAAACCAGTCACCTGTGAGAAGAACGCCAGGCTCTTTGCAATGCCAAAGCAAGGAAGGGATGGGAGCCAGAGAAGCCACCAGTACCCCGCCTCTGAGCTGCCGGGCGACCCCCTCTCAGGCGTCCACAGTAACTGTGGCAGCCAGTACCCTTGGTGTAAGTTCTATATTTCATAGACGCACGTCAGCACCCAAGACAAAGTGTATGTACTTAGAGTCAAGGACTTTTTAATACTCAGTATTAGCGGGCATCAACCAAGATGGGCAGGAGGAGGGAAGCGAATGTTCCTTCTTCTTTGCCTTGCCATGTGACTTGAAACTGGGGGTCTGGTGTCGTCCCTGAAGCTGGGATGGTCCTGCTGGGTAGCAGCTAGTGGGGAGGGGGTGGGAGTCAGCCATCATCTGTGTCCATTTCCAACAATGACAATTTATTTCTTTTTTAGGAGGTACTGGGGATTGAACCCAGGACCTTGTACATGGGAAGCAGGCGATCAATCACTCGAACTACATCTGCTCCCCATGACACTTCTTTACAAAGGGCACAGAAAGCATTTTTGGAGTCTTAGGGCTTAGCTGCTAAGCATAAAATTCTCCTAACTGGGGCAATGACGTGAGCGCCTCCTGACACTGGCTTTCTTGGACAATGGAACTTCTTGGAGGGTGAAGGTCCTTGGTGGCGTTCTGGTGAACAGATGATGGACCTGGAGCTGCTGGCTCCTGGGGCTTCCTCCTGGCAAACCCCATTCCTGCTGCTTTGCCCACCTTTGGGCTAGACCTGGTGCTTCCAGAACCTTTGTCATCTTGGTCTCCTTAAGTCTCAGCAGCTTCAGTTTTCATCAGCAGAACAAGATTAAGATGTATCCAGATGGTTGTTCTGACAAACACTTCATGAGCTGATTCATATAAAGCACCAAGCATAGGGGCTTTAATAAATGGCCGCTGTTTCCTCCGAAACATGAGAACTGGGACGGCATGGGTGGTAGGGGGGGATGGTGATCCCTGCTTCATTGCTGCCCACATGTCCAGGCTCTCACTAAGCCAGCAGGAGAGAGCCTCAGGCAGCTCTCCGTGCTTCCTTATGTTTGGTTGCTCTCCACAAACAAACAAAAAAAAACACACAACAAACCAAAAACCGTATCCTTTGTGGTAACACCAAAGCATGACCCTTAACAACTTTAAAATTCTCTGTAGTTTCTCCACAGCCACACCCTGGCAGCGCCCCACCTCCTGAGGGGGCAGCCCCGAGGCCCTACGTAAAGTCATGCCATGGCTTCCAGGTGACTGGCCCTTCTGCCGGGGCAGGCTGGTACCTTGTCTGCAAGCCTGCCTTCGCCGGCCACACCAGGTCCTTGGCACCTGCAGGCGCCACCTCCCCTGAAGGCGGTCGACTCTCTGCCCGAAGCAGCACACGTGGAAGTGCAGGCGCTGCGTGGGCTCCGAGTGCAGCCCCCCGCCCCTCTCCCTCTCTGCACGAAGCCGGCGTCCGGCCACCATCAAGGTGATTACTGAGGCTGTGCGCTTGCCTTTCCACGAAAATAATAACCGGGAGCCCCTTTGATTTCCAGGGAAATCGGGGCTTCTTGCTGCACTTCTTGTCAGGCCGGCCCTTTGAACAAGCTCACTCCATAATTTAGAGTTTGAATCTCGTTTTAAATGGCAGTTAAAAATTGTAGGTGGCAGTTCACAATGAAATTTAGCTTGACAGCTTGGACATAAAACTAAAAATAAATGACTTCACATCCAAATAATAAGTAATAACAATGTTAGCCTGCATAAGAATAGCAGGGCTGGATTCAAATACAATATTAATTTTAGGAATATGAGTGACTGGGGAGACAGAGGCAAAGAAACAAATCCTTCATATAGCAATAGTCTCCTCTTATCCCCCAGGCAACTGGCTGCCTTTCACCTCGGCGGCACAGCAATTATGTGGTGTAATGGAGGCAGCGCAAATAAGCAGAAAGATTTTATTAAACCAAATGAGCAAATCATCTGCGTATTATTGCGATTTGATTGACACTGACAAGTGTCGAGCCGACGTGGATGCGAATATGATAAAGAAGCTTGCAGGAAAGCTCTTGATAATGTTACTCTTGATAAAGTTGCCCGGCCACCCTCTCTAAGTAAATAAAGGGGAGAGGCATATGACGCATATTAATTCACCCAGTTTGCAGCCTACTGGAGGATGGGGCGGGGGGGAAGTTGCAATGGGTTAGGCGTATGGCATTTTATATGAATACCAAAATTGCATTCCTGATTCGCCTAGACTTTACGATGATATATTAATATTAAAAGTAAAGGTCATTCCACGTAACAGTTAAGCTGCCTGAGCTTCAACCTTTATATCAATAAGAGACACTGGGAAGTAAGTGAGAAATAGTTGAATACAACTAAAAAAAAATTTTTTTTTTAAATTTGGGAGGATTGCTGGCTAACGTCAGCTCAGGTGGCCCCTCACCCACCTGCATTCTCTGGGGACAATTAAAGGGCTACCTCGAGGATGACTGCATCTGACACAGCTGGTGCCACCCGCGCTAGGAAAGGTGATTAATTGCCACAGGCCTTCGGGCCCTCCTTCACTGCTGCGTTTCACTAATGATTCCCTTATGAGCTGGTGGAGCGCGCGCTGCCACCGAAGGGGCTCCACGGAGTCAGCACAAAACTTTACCTGGCTGCTCGGGGCGCTCTAGGACGATTTAGGGGGAGACCTGCCTGGAGGCAGGGGGCTGGCCACGGTGACCTCTGGAGGTCCCTTCAGGGGGTAGGTTGCTCTGATTCTGTCAGTCGGGCTGGCTCGAACAGAAGACAGTGCCTGGGTGCGTGTGGCAGGGGGGTGGGGCAAAAGACCCTAACGTCCCTGGAGAGAAGCTTAAAGAAAAAAATGGGGGCCAGGGAGATGCCTGTCCATACGGGGCAGAGAGTCATTTTCAGCGAGTAAGTCAAACCAGTGTCCAGGGGAGGGGATTTATTATTGCTGGAAAGTTTACCTGGCCCTTGGGCACAGGGGCAGGTCCACAGGACCAGGTGGACACCTGGTGTGCTAAGCTGGCTAGCCCAGGCAAGCAGGAGCCACTGGGAGCCTCGCTCCCCAACTCCATGTCCAGTGACCTCACCGTAGCTTGAAACTGGCCATGGTGGGAGTATTTACACCACAGAAATTGGCAAACATCGTGAATCAGCGCCCACGCCAACCCTGCCCCAGAATTGCTTTTTAAACATTTACCACCTTTGCTTGATGACTCAGAGCAGCATGTGGGGGAGAAGGCACTTTTGCCAAGTAGCTGGGTTCCGCATTCACCGGAATTACCTTCTATGGGCATGGAAACACGGTTTCTTTATTTTGTCTAAAACTGACCTGGTCTTCTTCATGGACCCCCATTTGGTGCAAATCAAGAGGGGAAAAAAAGGACAGATGAAGACCAATTGATAGAATAACTCTGAGACTTCTTTAGGTAATTTTGTACCTCTTTTGTAAAAAGGATTTGGGCTCTGATTTCTTAGCCACCCACCTGCCCAGCCAGTCCTTTTCAAGGTAGCACCTGAGTGAATGCGTTGGGATGTGGCAGAGTGTCTTGGGTCCTTTTCCCACGGGCCACTGCTCACCTGGTTGGCATTCTTCACTGCTGGCCCTAAGATCTGATTGCCCTCGGCCGGGTCACCCTCCCCAACTGGCTCAGCCTCACCTGGGTTCCCTCTGCAGGCAGAACCCACCCTCCCTCTGCCTCTTCCAGCCTCCAGCCAGTCTTCTGTGTGGCCGTCTGGCTTGGGTAGTTCTCTTGTGTCTTCTGCTGTGGAGTCTCTTCTCCCCTGGGGGAGGCTGGGGGGAGCTCCTGGGTGGCAGCCACACCACGATAGTGTGGGAGGCAGCTTGGGAAAACTGTGCTCCTCCTCTGCCTCACCACATACCACCCACCTTGCTTTGATGTGGCCTAAGCCAGGTAGGTACCGAGACTGGGTCCTGGTGGCAGGTGGGGCACAGGTGCCTCTTTGACCTCACCCAGTCCTTTTCATCACAACTTTCCCTCTCCTGACCCAGGTATGGAGCAGGGAAATCAGAACACACATTGCTAAGTGCTTCTGTCTTCCACCTCTCTCCTGCCTTCCTCCTCCCACATCTGCCAAAGCCATTTTACTTTATATCTGTACTTTTCAAACTGCTCCGTGCATGGGGCATGCAATGAAGTAAGTGGGTCATAACCAGTATTAATAAAAAAATACCAGAATAAAAAATGAGAAAATACTGCATAAAATAGAGCTAAGAACTGTTTTCCAAAATTTTTATTTCTATTATATGTGTGTGTGTGCTGGTTAAAATATATTTCTTATTGTGGGTCATGGAAAAACAGGCTTGAAAGCCCTGCTTGCATCACATTCTATCTTAAAGCCATGTATCCTGGGGGCAGTGGGGTATCTCCCGCACACGGGGAGGTCTCCAAGCACTGAGTCTTGATATGCTAAGTGAGGAGATAAAATGATTTAGAAAATCTTCCCAAGACAAGTCTGGCTCACCATAGGAAGCCCCAATTTTGAATGTCAAAAACTGAGCCTTGGGGAGTGGATGTAACTCAAGTGGTTGAGTACCTGCTTTCCATGTATGAGGTCCCAGGTTTGATCTCCAGTACCTTCTAAAAAAACAAAACAAAACAAAAACTGAGTCTTACTCTCTTTCTCTTACCTTCCTTCTATAACAACTCTCACCTCTCCACAGCCTCCGGCCTTCAGGCCAAAGAAGAAAAGGTGATTCACCTTCTGTTGTGCAGTAAAATGTCCAAAAGGCTCTTTTGCTGAGAACCCCCCCTCCTCCTACAGTCAGCCGCCCATTGGCTTTCTCAAGAGTCACCCAGAGCCAAACTGATCTGCTCCTGAGAAGCCTCCGTAATCCATCTGGGTCGTGGATGCCTATGAAAGCCACACTTGGCTTTGATGAGAACATCTATGTGAGACTGAATAAAAGCCAAGGCAAATGAACTTGGAGGTCCCCTGCACCAGGACTAGGTTGGGGCTGTCCTTGTGACTTTTGGCACCCTCACCTCCCTGCTAGACCGTCAGCTTTGGGAGGGTGGAGGATGTGCCTGCTTTGCTCGTGGCTCATCCTGGGTCCTAGCAGGGTGTTTGGGCATGTAGTAGGAGCTCAATAAAGTTATGTGGAATAAATGAGTATGAATCTTTTTGAAAGAAGTACCCAGCTTCCCATGTTTCTTGAAAGTGTCTCTGTCACACGTGGTACCCCAACCGTGTCACATTATTATATTAAATGAATCAGGAGAACCTTGTGTGTGTGCTTTTAAGAATTTGCTAGCAGGCAGAAACCTGAGAGATGGATGAAGTGATTCCAAGTGTGTCTGTTACTCTTTTAATAAAATGTTATCGCTTTTGTTTGTTGCCATTGTCCTAAAAGAGCCTATTTTAAGAGCAAATCGAAGTCGGGGAAGGCTGGATTCCTCTGGGATCTTGGCTATGTCATGTAAGAGAATTTAAGAACACGCCGGTTTAGGTAGGCCAGTAAAAAGAGTTTCTTGAGAAATGAGAGAAGAGAACAGAAGTGCACACCCACGGCGTGGTTGTGGGCTCCTCCAGGCAAAGAGGAGCACCTGGGGTTGGGGGGCTGCCTTTATCAAGGCCGAGCTTCCCTCCGCCCCTTTCCTCACGTTGGGGGAGGAGCCCAGCTGTTTGCTGCTTGATTGGCTGCCCCACCTGTTAGCTCTTCGGGGACGATGGTGAGGCCTTTTGTTTGGAGTTATCCGGGGCTTCCCCTTGACCCCAGAAAGAGTTCCACATGGGACCTCATGGAACGGTCTCGGCGGGGTCTTTCCGGCTTTGTTCTTAGGAGCACTCTTCCCTCAGGGGATCTCAAGGCCATGTTCCTTGCGGGGTCCCAGCTGTGACTCTTCTTTTCCCCTTTTCCCTAGACTAACCTGCCTCACAGTCATTTAAAATAAATTTATAGCTCACGGTGTGAAGCACCAGAGTATTACATGTTCCTTTCTTATTTGTGTCTTTACACATATGCCATTACTGCAAGTAAAAGTGAGATACACACGATCAGTATATTTTACATCCTTCTGTTCAAGAATAGACACAATGATAACATCATTCCCTATTTAAATTTGAATACTGGTCTGGGGAAAATAAACAAGGCTATATTTTCTTTGGAATAATAGGTCTTTAACTTCTAAGAAATTTCAAGGGATAAAACCAGCCAGATAGATCTTAAATGTTAACTGCCGGTTCCCAGTGTACCCTATGTTAACAGAATTAGAAACCACAATAGTAGTAGATTTAATGTCTATAAAATATGTTCACACTAACCCTTGCTTTTTTTGTGGCACACTATAACCAAATGAAAGAGCAGAATATTTTTTCCAATGTATCATTTTCAACAATATTTTTTCACTACCTACAAAAAATGCAAAGTTCATAACCTGGCCCTCAAGACATAGCAACCAAACCTAAACTACTTTCCCAATTTTTTTTTTCATTCATTCACCCACTCATTCCATCAGAAAATACCTATTTAAGCAGAAGAATACGTGCCAAGACCATGGCAAGACAGACAAGGCCTCTACATTCCAGGAGAGGAGAGACAATAAAAACTAAACAAGCGAATAATCACAGATTATGATAGGTGCTATGAAGGAAGACGCATGGGAAGGACACATAGTTCAGATAGAAACTTCAGGGGAGGCCCCTAAGGAGACGGCTTTGGACTTGAGGCCTGAAGGATGGGCACAGCAGGCTCTGAGAAGGGCCGGTAAGAGCTGAGAGGACAGATAGAGCAGTTGGCCTGTTCAGGGACTAGGTGGGCCAGGCGGGGAGGGGCTGGGGGCAGCCAGGTGTGATCAGCAGCAGGTGCCAGCTCACTCAGGCCTTGGGGATCGTAGTGGGAAACAGGGATAATATGTTAAGAGCAACATGAAGTCCAGTGTCACTCTACGTAGTGGCTTTATTTACAATTGCCAAATACATGAAGAAACCCAAATGTTCCTCATCTGGTGAGAAACATCTATACAATGGCATACTACTCAGCACTCCAAAGGAAAAAAACTACTGGCTTCACACTATAACACGGATGGATCTAAAACAGGCCAAGTGAAAGACACCAGACTGTGTAGCGGCTATCTACTGGTGTGTAACAAAGTACCCCCAAACTTAACAGGGGGCAGGGAAGTACAATGTTACTATGGGTGGAGAAGGAAAACTGGAAATATTTGATGAGCAGCAGAGCAGCCAATTACAGAAGTTGCAACTATGTGACTGTCTTACTGCTAGAAAGAGAGAGAACAAAGTTCTACAGTTCTCCACAAATGAGCCTCATTCTTGGAACTTTGCAAAGTGACAGAGACAGAACCATCTGATTCACAGTACTCGTTATTCATGCTACTGGAAGCAAAAATATACTATTTCATTGGGTCAGCTTGGGGGAAGAGAAAGGTGGTAAGCTGTGACATGCAATGAGATGGCATGTGACGGTCTCATTCGTGGCACTGGATCAGGGGCACACAACCACAAAGCCCAGTGCTGGCTTCCCACTGATACCTGTGTCACTCCAGAGCCTCAGTTTCCCTCACCTGCAAATGTTGTGGCTGAAATCTGATCTCTAAAGTTTCCTTCCATCTATACATTATAAGTCATCATCCTGTGACCTAAGGACACATTGTCTCTTGTACGCTGCCCTCTCCAAGTTCCCAGGCAGAGCGTGGGGGCTCCCTCAGCCCTTGGAGCATGTCCACAGGAATTTCCCAAGGTCCTTTGGATACCACCTGCACAATCTCTGCCACATTGCCAATCACTTGCTCCACTGTTTTTACCTTTTCTTTTCCTTCAAATGAACTCACTTTAAAAACAACAAATTTAAATACGTTTCCTTTTAAAGGAAACTTTATATCACCATGGTAAATGGAAAAGTCAGTGAGACTTGCCATATAGAAGCCACTTGTAAAATAAATACTATGAAAGTGAAATACTGTTGCCAATATCTTGTTCAATACTTTGGCAGCTGGAGACCTGAGTCTGTGTGTTTTCGTTTTTTTTTTAAAGAGAGTTTCAGTTGAAGAGAGTTCAAGGTCTATTAGCACCAAACTGAGACGTTCTCCTGGCTTTATCTAATGGCTTCAAGGATCATTGCAAAGGGAGTCACCTTGTTCTTTTGTGATTCCGTGTTATTTCATGCCATGCCTATGTGCCACCCTACCCTTTCCCCATTGCCCAGTGGTGAGCTGCCCACACTTTGGGAGATGCTGAATTTGGCAAGCATTGTAATTATTTATTTAGGAGTTGGTTCCCCTGCTCCCCTTGACTGAGCACCCAGAACAACAGGTAGGTTCTGGCTTTTCCATCTCTGCATCCCCAACTAGCGGCCCGTTTTACCCTTATCGGGGTGGGCTCAGGCAGCTGGCACAGGTCAGCCCCAAGGAAGGGGCAGCAGAGGGAACGAGGGCAGTCACCACCAGCCACAAGGGGCAGGACTTTACTTCCAGTTTACTGTTGTCACTAAATGAATGGGGTTTGCCTGGCATTTTAAAGAGGGGGAAAATAGCAAGTCAGAGGACAAGGTGGCCCTAAGTTAAAGGAATGTTTTGAGATGATTTTCAGAGATATTTTGAGTCTGCCTGCGGGTCTAAGGCTGCAAAACAATAGCTACACAGAAATAACACTTAAACAATTTGGAGCAAAAGATTGTCTTTTTTTTCCCTTAGGGACTGGGGACAGGGGAATGAACCCAGGATCTCGTATGTGGGAAGCCAGCGTTCAACCACTGAGTCACATCAGCTCCCCTGAAGTGGTTTCTCATTTTTGTTTTGTTTTTTTTTTTGGGGGGGGGAGGCAACGAGAACAGAACCTGGAACCTCCCATGTGGGAAGGAGGCTCTCAACCACTTGAGCCACATCCACTCCAAAGATTGCTTTTTAAATGAAAGGACATGGGGTTTAGGGCTTCTAATCTGTTTCTTCATTAAAAATTAGAGCTGTCAATAAATTTAGAAAGATTGAAATTATACAAAGCACTTTCTCTGATCATAATGGAATGAAGCTGGAAATCAATAACAGCTGGAAAAAGGGAAAATTCACAAATATATGGAAATTAAACAACACACTCTTAATCAGTGGGCCAGAGAAGAAATTGCAAGAGTAATTAGTAAATATTTCCAGAAGAATGAAAATGAGAACTCAACATATCAAAATCTATTGGATACAGTGGAGGCAATACTGAGAGGGAAATTTATAGCCCTCAATGCTTACATTAAAAAAGAAGAAAGAGATAAAATTGAAGACCTACCTACATACCTGGAGGAACCTGAAAAAGAACGCAAACTAATCCCCAAGCAAGCAGAAGGAATGAAATAATAAAGATTAGAACAGAAATAAATGAAATTGAGAAGAAAAAGAAAACAATAGAGAGAATCAAACCCAAAAGTTGGTTCTTTGAGATCAACAAAATTGACAGACCCTTAGCTAGGCTGACAAAGAGAAAAAAAGAAAAGATGCAAATAAATAAAATCAGAAGCAGGGGGCATTGCTACTGACTCCTCAGAAATAAAAGAGCTCATAAGAGGATACTAAAACACCTGTACAACATAGACAAACTAGACAATATAAACGACAGGGAGGAATTCCTAGAAATTCCTACATGAACAACCTACACCAACCCTAGAAGAAATAGAGGACCTCAACAAACCAATCACAGTAATGAGATTGAAACAGTCATCAAAAATATCCCAAAAATGAAAAGTCCATTCATTCAGATGGCTCCATAGGAGAATTCTACAAATCATTCAAAGACAATCTAATATCAATCTTGCTCAAGGTGTTCCAAAAAATTGAAAAGGAAAGAATGCTACTAAACTCATTCTATGAAACCAGTATCATCCTAATACCAAAGCCAGACAGATACTACAAAAAAAGAAAATTACAAATATCTCTATGAACATATATGCAAAAATCCTCAACAAATACTTGCAAACTGAATCCAAAAGCACATTAAAAGAATTATACACCACTATCAAGTGGGTTTTAGCCCAGGAGTGCAAGGGTGGTTCAACACAAGGAAATCAATCAATGTAATAAATCACATTAATAAATTGAAGAAGAAAAACCACATGATCCTCTCTATTGATGCAGAAAAGGCATTTGACAAAATACAGCATCCTTTCATGATAAAATCACTCCAAAAGACAGGAATAGAAGGAAACTTTCTCAACATGGTAAAGTGCATATATGAAAAACCTACAGCTAGCATTGTACTCAAGGGTGAAAGACTGAAAGCTTTCCCACTGAGATCAGGAACAGGACAAGGATGTCCACTGTCACCACTGTCATTCAATATTGTGCTCAAAGTTCTAGCTAGAGCAATTAGGCAAGAAAAATAAATAAAAGTCACCAAAATATGAAAAGAAGAATAAAACATTTGTAATTTGCTGATGATATGAGCCTATACCTAGAAACTCCTGAAAAATCCACAACAAAGCTAATAGAACAAATAGACAAGTTCAGCAAAGTGGTGGGATACAAGATTAATATGCAAAAATCAATAACATTCCTAAACACTACTAATGAGCAATTTGAGGAAGCCAGAAAAAAAAATCCCATTTACAGTAGCGACTGAAAGAATAAAATATTTAGGAATAAACTTAACCAAGGACATAAAGAACCTGTATTCAGTAAACTATAAAACATTGCAAAAAGAAACTAAAGAAGACCTAAATAAATAGAAGGACATTCCATGTTCATAGATTGGAAAATTAAATATTGTTAAGATGTCAATTCTACCAAAACTAATTTACAGATTCAATGCAATCCCAATAAAATTTCCAACAGCCTTTTTACAGAAATGAAAATGCCAATTACCAAATTTATTTGGAGGGGCCCCAAATAGCCAAAAATGTCTTTAAAAGAATGAAGTTGGAGGACTCATTTCCTGACTTTAAAGCATATTACTTAGCTACAGGAGTGAAAACAGCATGGTACTGTCATAAAGACAGACAAAATGACCAGTGGAACCAAATTGAGGGTTCAGAAATAGACCCTCACATCTATGGTCAAGTGATTTTTGACAAGGCTTTCAAACCCATCCAGCTGTGTCAGAACAGTCTATTCAACAAACAGTGCTGGGAGAACCATTTATCCATAGCTACAAAGAAATAAAGAAAACCCCTATCTCATACCTTACACAAAAATTAACTCAAAATGTATCAAATACCTAAATATAAAAGCTATAACCATAAACTCCTAGAAGAAAACGTAGGGAAACATCTTTAAGATCTTGTGGTAGGTGGTAGTTTCTTAGACCGTAGAGCCAAAGCATGAGCAATGAAAGAAAAATAGATAAATGAGACCTCTTCAAAATTAAACACTTTTGTTCTTCAAATGACTTTATTAAGAAGGTGAAAATATAGCATACTCATTGGGAGAAAATATTTGGAAACCACATATCCAATAAGGGTTTGATCCCTATGTTATATAAAGAGATCATACAACTCAATGATAAAAAGACAAGCATCCCAATTAAAAAATGGCCAAAAGACTTGAGCAGACATTTTTCCAAAGAAGAAATGCAAATGACCAAAAAGCACATGAAAATATGCTCAACATCACTAGCTATCAGGGAAATGCAGATCAAAATTACAATGAGATATCATCTTGCGCCTTATAGAATTGACATTATTAAAAAAAAAAACAAAAAACAAAAAAACCCAGAAACCCACAAGTGCAGGAGAGGATGAGGAGAAATGGGAACACTCCTTCACTGTTGGTGGGAACATAGAAAGGTGTAGCCTCCGTGCAGCACAGTTTGGCGATTCCTCAGGAAGCTAAATATAGGCCTGCAATATGATCCAGCAAATCCTGCTACTATGACTATATTCAGAACTGAAAGCAAGGACGTGAACAGATATTTGCACACCAATGTTCATAGTAGCAATATTCACAATTACTAAAAGATGGAAACACACCAAGTGTCCATCGACCGATGAATGGATAAACAAAATGTGGTGTATACATATGATAGAAACATTCAGAAATGAACTTGGCATGCATATATGACAACATGGATGAACCTTGAGAACATTATGGTGAATGAAATAAGCCACACACAAAAGGACAAATATTGTATTGTTTCACTTAGACGAATGAAATATGATGAGTGACCTTATGGAGTTAAACTATAAAGTATAGGTTACTAGGATATAGAATGCAGGTTGAGAAGAGAGAGCTGAGGCTGAATGTATGTAGATTGTAAATGTGGGGAAATTGTTAGAGTTGATGGTAACACACATCAACACTGCTGATTAATAAACGTGATTGTGGCCGTAAATGTCAATTGAAAGAAAGCTAGAGAATAATCTAGGGACTGTATAACAGTGATTTCAGTG
>JAQZBX010069391.1:0-15592 GCA_029593785.1 Cabassous unicinctus | reverse complement strand
CAAAAAAAAAAAAAAAGAGGAGAGCAGACACAGCACAAAACAGACACAGAGAGCAGGCAGCGAACGCAAATGAGGGGGTGGGGAAAAATAAATAAATAAAATAAATCTTTACCAAAAAAAGACTTTAGTATCACGTACATTTAACCCATTATCCACCACCACACACACACGCACACCACACACATGTACACACACATGCATACACACACATCCCTACTCCCTCTCTGTATCCCTCTCTACACTCTTTTCTGACTGCATATTCATTACATCTCTTCCTCTTCAAAGACTGGTCTGATATTTATTCTAAGTCCAGGTTCCATGCACTAAACTACTGAGAGAAGCCAAAATGCCCCAGGTGTGATTTCTTCCACCCCCATCCTCCAAGTCCCTAAAAAGACCTTGTGACTCTCCCCTTGGCTTAGGACCCACCTTTGACAAGGTGCCACCCTGAAGGTCTGCTCCCTCTTTGGACGCTGCACCAACAATTTCGCAGACCCCACCGCCATGCGACCGTGGCTGAGGGATGTCAGGTTACCATGGCCATGGTGAGAGCGAATCCAACGACCCGTAACAGGGCCCAAGTCAACACTGACGTCCTCACCTATGTGCTGACTACCCGAGACAACCACTTTAGTGAGGGGCCTCCAGGACCTGTCTGTCGATGGAATGAATGGACTAGAGAACTATGAAGAACCAGCGTAACTGTGTGCCACAATCCCGCTACCACCTCCTCCTCCCAAGTTTCAGCATTAAACAACACAAATCAGAGATTAGTCTTGACATCACCTGACAGGGGCCCACTGGAGGATCCAGGTTTGAATCCCAGCCCCCCACTTTATGTGTGTGTGGTCGGGGGGGGCCAGGACAAGGACCCCATTACACCCGTTTCCTCATCTGAACCACAGGCATCACAAGAGGATGCAACTGGATGGGAGTAAAACATTCTGCATACAGTGAGCGGGTCTGGAGGCTGCCCGCACAGGCCTTGCTGTTGGCCTTGAGTGCAAAGATCAGGGGACCGTGGGGCCCACTATCGGCAGGAGCAGTAGCGTGCCCAGCAACCGCAGCAGCCTGCGACCCCAGCCCCGCTCCTTCCAGGGGTCAGCCATGCCCACAGGACAAGAGAGGTAAAAGGAGGTGGCTTCTGCTTTTCCAGTGTTGTGGCCTTGGGCCTTTCCAGGCTGGCACCGGGCCAGCAAGATCCCACGGGAGGGGAAATGGGGCCACCCAGGACACCCAGTTTGAGTCCCTGCCCCTCTCCTGCATGTTACTGAGGGTGACAATTGCAATTACTGAGCACCTTCTGCATGCCAGCTGTGGCTTCATCACGACCAGAAGAGGCAGAGCCGGGGAAACAGGCTGCAAGGTTGAATGGTGCACTGCGGGCAGGGCCTGTTTCTGATCCAAGGGACCCAGCTTTGTGTTAAGGCATCTCCAAGGCAACGCAGTAGGGCTTACCCAGCGCCCCTTCTCCTGATGCGGGCCATGGGGAGCCATGGGGGCGGTGAGCAGGGGAGAGACAGGAGCCGGCTCAGGCGGGGCCGAGTGGCCCAGGCTGCAGATCCCATTTTGGCCATGAGGGGTTGTCCCAGCCTGCAAACAATGGTGCCCAGGTACCCTGGTCAGGTGTGGCGGAGCAGAAACGCTCCTACTTCCAGAATCTGCCCTTGCGACTCCAGGACGCCAAGCAAATCTTCTGAGCCTCAGTTTTCCCATTTATAAAGTGGGGCAATCATGGAACCAACCTCATCAGGAGGGGCCAGTGAGGAGATGCGAGCCCAAATATAGATTCCTGTCTGCCCAGCATGAAGGTCAATTTTGGGCAATTATGAATAAAGCTGCTCTATAAACAATAAAAGATTTTTTTTTTTTTTTGCTATATGCACTGGAAGGAGATTTTGCAGATATTGACCATCCAACCCCTTGCTAAGAAATTTAAATTTACTTCAATTTTCTGATTGCTATCAGAATGCCATGTACACACTGCTATATTCTGAAGATTCAGCAGGTGGCAGTAACACCGAAGAAATGCCAGCTGCCATCCAGCTTTTTCTAGCTGTTCTCTTGTGCTTGTCATGAAATGTTGTTCAGTGGTCACTACAGCAGAAAAGGAAAAGCGTGAGTGTCTAAGTCAGACTAACCTCTGCCTGGCCCTCATCTTCGCTGAATAACCTCTCTCTCTGTACCTGTTTCTAATAATACATGCAAAGCTCCTGGTACGGTGCCCAGGACTCAGTAGGGTACACATAAATGCAAACAGTATTATCATTAAGCCCATCTGGACTTCTATGGCTAGTATAAAAGGGTTCTTCCACGTGGGAAACAGAATATTAGAGCCCTATTCCTTTCCACACTTTTAGTATTCAAAAAATATATAGGAGCACTCTGAACTCAATCCTGTAAAACAGAATTAAAATAATCCCCATTGACGACAGAAAGTTTTTTTTAATGTTCAGACACATGCTTTGAGCCAAACTTGACGCTCTTGGTGTGGTTGCCTCATTCTCATTCTGTGGTGCTTAGATTCATTTATTCAGCAAATATTTATTAAGTTCATATTATGTTCCAAGTACTGTGCTTTGGAAGACATCGTTTGAAAAGACTATGTTTAAAACCCCACTTATATGCAGACTAATTCTGATTTTCACTGAATCCACCTTCAGTGGTTTGTGATACCAAAAGGTAACTCAGCAAACATGTCCACATCATTACTGGAGGGTACTTCCATGAGATGGTACCTGATAGAGGCTTCTGGAACCAGCTCGGAATTATGCCACTATTTGAGCAACTTTCCACAGGCAATTTAAACTGCCCAGGTCCTGTTATCCATCCAGAGTAATATCTGTGCTTAATAATTTCACTTAGGTACTTAAGAGCGTCAAGTAAAATAAACTGAAAGAAAGGGATTTTGTCTGTTTTGAAAATCTAATGTAGAATTGCTTTTGCCTGGTTTGCATGGCCCATGCACAGCAATGACAATCTCCAGCTTTACTCACGGTTCAGTCAAGTGAACATTTATCTTGTGCTTGCTCTGTGCTCTGCCCTTTGCAAATCACTATCCCATCCAGAGGTAGGAAGCAACTGCAGCAAGAAGTTCATTATGGAAAGACTCAGACCTGGGGTCAGAAGAGCCACAAACTTCTTAGTGGTTGCTTATTTCAGCTTTCGACATGCCTTGCTCATTATGCTTAATCATTTCTAGCTTTTGATTTAAAGAGATGCTCAGCTCTTCCTTTCACTTGGACGCTTAGAAGCCATTGTGGAGTTATTAGCTGGCCTATTTTCGATATTTTTGTGCTTCTGGGAATAGGGAGGTCCAAGGAGAGAGAAGCAGGGAACAGCTGGTCGATGGAGCTGTCAGAACACACACATTTATCAACAAAGTGGATATACGGCTTATATAGCTGCGGTTCGTGTCACCCCAAAACAATTACAAGAGTAACATCAAAGATCAACTATCACAGATCACCACTACAGATATAATAATGAAAAAGCAGCATTGTGAAAATTACCAAAATGTGAGAGACATGAAGTGAGCACATGCTGTTTGGAAAATAATGCCCAAAGACTTGCTCATAGGGTTGCCACAAACCTTCAATTTATATTTTTAAAATGCATTATCTGTGAAGAGTAATAAAGTGAAGCTCAATAAAATGAGGTATGCCTCCTATCTATGCTTTCCTCTTATCAATTCACAGTTGTAACTGACTTAATGGATTGCTTAACATACACTGCTTCCATTAATCTTGGCTGCCTAGCTCCCTGTTATCTCCAGCAAGCTTTGTATGTGGTAGATGTTCAATAAATATTTATTCAAAATGTCAATGAGTTTGTTTACTGGGCCTTTGTTTCTCAAAATTGAACATCTACTGGTGTTTGTTTTTGCTTTCTCTCCAAGGGTTCCAAAAATTGACAAATCTAAGAACTACAATTCTCTAAAGAGTTCTATACTTACCTGTTTACCAGGAAACAAAGGATATGGATGCAATTATTTAAAGGATGTGGATATACAAGTACAACAAGCACAAGCAAAGAAATGTATGCACATGACTGAAAAGGATCGGAACTTGTTTTCATATATTGTTTATTGATTTTAGGCTTTGAAGTACCCTTTCTCATTGCATTTCCACCTAAATTCAACTCTTAGTTCGGTCTTCTCACTCCTTTTAAGCTTTATTTCCTTTTTTCACATCCATTAATTTTTCCTGCTCTTTTTAGATATTTGACCTCAGTTCAGAAATTTGGTATATGAACACTCAGATCACTAAACTCAAAGGGTACATTAGAAGGTGATTATATGCCTTACAAAAGGATTCACTTGGATAGCTGGCTCCCTTCTGGGCATTTAATGATTTTATTGACAAAGACTTAGAACTTTCCAGGGAGAGAGAAGTTGCATTGTCAAGTACATCTGTAGCGTGAAGAAGTAGTTTATCATTTTGATTTTTAAACTATCCAGTTTCAAAGAACAAGATAATAGTACAGGACTGATTTTTTTCAGAGCACAGAATTGAATGCTGGAAAACAGACACTTAATCTCCATTCATTTTGCTTGAAGCTTGGATTTTTTTTCCCCTTAGTTGTTATGACATTTAAAATAATGGGAACCTTTAAGACTATGTCAGAAAATATCTCAAAAATCCACTTAAAGAGTGTTAAAACTACTAGTTGTGATCTATTAATGGATCATAAAATTAGTTTAGTGGGTGGTAAGCAGTAATTTAAAATAAAAAAAGATAATGGAAATTATCAAAGTGCACCTTGCATATTAATTTTTTTTCAGGGGAGTGTGTATGTGTGTGGGAGTCTGTTGGGTCATGTTGTAAAATTAATTTCTTGCTGTGGGTCATAGTTAAAAGTTCGAAAGCCACTGACACAGGATGTTCATGCCCTCCCTGCCATGGCCCAGGAAGTGCCCTAGTAGGGGCATTCTAATGTTTCACATTGCTTTTAAATCTTCACAATCCACCCCAAAATGAAGAGGTGGGAAGGTTGGGTGCAAGGACGGAGTGGACTTGAGGATTTTTCCTGTTTAGAACACTCCTCCAACACACTGTTGGGGATTGAAACAAGTACTCCATAAGAGACATATACAAGTCTTAATCCACATTCTGATAGGTGTGAACCCAATTGTAAAAAGGACCTTAGAAGATGGTATTAAAGGTGTGGCCAAACGGAATCAGGGTGGAACAGAATCCACATGACTGGAGGCGTTCTAAAGACAGGAAATTCAAATACAGCCAGCAGAAGCCAGAAGTCAAAAGAAGCCAGAGGGGAGTAAATAGGACTGAAGTTGAGTGCCTGCTTCCCACATGGGAGGTCCAGAGTTCAGTTCTGGTGCCTCCTAAACACAACAACAAAAACCAGACAGGCAAAGAGACGAAAAAACTCAGGGGAGCCGATGTGGCTCAGTGGTTGAGTGCCGGCTTCCCACCTAAGAGGTCCAGGGATCATTCCCTGGTCCCCGTACCTCAAAACAAAATAAAAAAAATTTAAAAAGCCAGAGAGGAGAGAGGGGTCACCATGTGGTAAAGGAGTGCCATCACCAGAATGCTACCTACTCTGGGAGAAAGCATGGCCTTGCCACATCTTGATTTTAGATTCCCAGCCTCCGTACTGTAAGGCAATATATTCCTGTTGTTTAGGCCAACTCATTGTGCGGTATTTATCATAGCAGCCCTGGAAGACTATAAGACATACACCTTTCTCAGCAGATACTAAAGACAAAAAGTAGCCCCACCCCCACCCCCACCTGCTGTGTACAACCCCCTCTGGGTATGGTGAGAGCACCCCATTACAGCAGTTGTCCAAATTTTTGAAAACTGTATTGCCAAAGGAATGACAAACTCTATCCTAAGTGTATTATGATCATCTCAATAATAATCTTATCCAAAAGATGTATATTATGAACTGGGGAAATTATCTTTGTAAATAGATTATGATTATTCCTCAAGCAATTTGTAAGTATGTGTGGTTGCAATAAAAATTACCAACATATAAAAAAGGTCTTAATTTTAACTGTCTTAATGATACTGGTAACAGCCATGTGGCTTTAATTTTAGAGACTATCAAGTTATTAAAAAAAATTTAATGCTTTTACCAATACTTACAGGACACCCACAATTTGCTATGTTGTAACAGTGAACATTCACTCAATGATTCCTGTCAAATTCAATTACGTTTTATAAATACCAATTATACACCAAACCTGTGCCAAGAATTGTGCAATATACGATGCAGAATACAGAGATGAGCAGGATTCTATCTCTGCTTTCAAGAAGCTAGAGGTATCACACATGCAATACATACACACAAGCTACATGCTAATTACTACTTATAAACATTTCTAGCGTTTTGTTTTTACACTTTGCTTTAGGTTATCTGCCTTTAATTGGCATATAATGTGGATATCATGAGGGAAAAAACCTGTAGTATTCAAATTTAAGGAAGCTATCACACTTCAACTGGCATATTAAAAAAGTTCAGTCAAAGGGCTCTTTTCAACACAAACACTAAAATACATATCCTGCAACTAAATAATTTTATGT
The DNA here is from genome assembly GCA_029593785.1 of Cabassous unicinctus. Taxonomy (NCBI): domain Eukaryota; kingdom Metazoa; phylum Chordata; class Mammalia; order Cingulata; family Chlamyphoridae; genus Cabassous; species Cabassous unicinctus. Next base: position 9,044 of record JAQZBX010069391.1, on the reverse strand, counting down.
TGGTGGACTGGTACAATATTTTAAAATGTTACAAAGAAACAATCTGATTACGTTCTATACCCCTCTGTAAAATACCTTTTTCATATGTTAATGAAGTAGACTTTTCATGAGATTACAAAAACTCGTGGAAATATACATTTATGGTGCAGTGAAGAATGTATCTAAACTTTTAACATTTAAAATTACTTATAAAATAAAATGCTGATCCTTACAAATAAACCTCATCATTTATATTTTTTATTTTCACAAAAGGATTTATAAATAGTTTATTTGAATATATTTCTCACTCACATTAATCACAATTCATCTTATAGTTAACTTATGTGCAAAGATTGTCTTTTCCTGTAAGATTTTATTTTTTTAGCAAAACAAAACACTTTTATTTCCAGTAGAAAAAATTTACATATGAAAGTCAAAGACAATAATTTCACTAAAAATGGAAATCAACCACCATATCTTTTCTTGAGCTCTTCAAGAGCATTATCCTTCCATCCTGATTTGTCTATGTGATTGAATAACACATGTGCAACTGAAAGAGAAAACAAAAATTATTTTAATCTCCACTTTTTAAACTAAATGAAACAGGTAAATTAAAGGGAGTAATCTAATCTGCCAAATAAAAACTTATTACATTTTAAAGCAATAATCATTAGAGTTATTTAAAATTCTCTTCAAATTGTTATAAAGCCAACACTAGAATGGAAAATTGCACAAGCAATCCAACACTTCTTCCCAGAATATTTTGCTTCAGCAGCATAAAATTTCCCATTCAATAGCAGATTAAATTTAACTCATTCTGTACTATCTTCAATAGCAGATTAAATTTAACTCATTCTGTACTATCTTCAATTTTTTTGCCCTGTTTAACAAGACATATTTATTTACTTAACTTTTTTTATTTACTTATTTCAGTTAACTGTTTTTAAACTTAAATCATTTTATTTTGAAAATAAATTTTATCACTATAGTTCATAGCTTTCTCAACATTAAACTAGCTAAAAGTTTTTAATAATAGTGGAAATGATAAAAGACAACAATAGCTAATGTTTATTTAATGTTTAGGTACATGCCAGGAAATCATTCAAAGTGCTTTCCATGTTTAACTTCAGACAGAGGTGACCCAGCCAAGATAGTACTATTGGTTAGGCCAATCTGAAAAGCCAACTCACATTCTTTTGAGTATTCCTTGAACTTAAAACAATATAGTGGCAAGAAATTCCTTCATTTAACACATTTATACTGAGAGCTTATTATGTACTAAGCACTGTTCTAGGCCCTGAGGATACACCAGTGAACAAGACGGACAAAGTTCCTGCTCTTATGGAGCTAGCACTCTATTAGGGAAAGAGAAATAATAAACAAATACATGCACAAAACACTGTCAGCTAGTTAAGTGCTATGAAGGAAAATCAAGCAGGGTAAGAAGACAGAGGGTGACAGGGGAGAGGAGGCAGTAATTTTAACTAGGGTGATAAGGAAAGGTTTGAGGTGGTGCCTGTTAGGTGGAAACAGAAGGAAGTGAGGAAGGAGGCAAAGTGAAGGTACATGGAAAGATATTCTAGGTTGAGGGAAGAGACAAATGCAAAGCCCCTGAGGCCAAAATAAGTTTGGCATTTGGGCATATTAAAAAAAAATTTAAGACCAATGTGGTGGGGAAGAGTGATGAAGAAAAGTTGAGATCAGAGCATAACAAGAGCAATATTTTTCAAGGAATTTCAAGGAATGTTTTTGGTTAACTAAAGATAAAGCAGAGACTTGTTTAGGTTTAAACACTCACCATTAAAAATCTCTATAAATTACATGTCCACTTTGCTTAGTACAATGTAAAGAGAATTATTCTTAAGGGCTCAGAGTCATCAGTGTCATTGCTTAAAACAGAGATCAAGAAATAAGAAAAGGAGCCCAAAGTATGTTTATCCTAGGATGTATATGAAATAGTACATTGAATTTTGCTGTTTTCAAAACTAAAGAACTGGTTCTCTTAACATTTAATTAATTTTTAAATGATTTTTCTAACTACAGTATATAGTCCAAGACTCCTGAGTAACTGAAATTTCTGCATAGTTTGGTTTTGCTTAAATTAAGGTGTTCCAAAGTGACTCTTTTGAAATACGGAAATATACAAAGAGCATAACTCTTCAGGCTCATCACTTGCCTCTCATTCCACCCTAACTCTACAATCCAGCCACACGGCACTTCTTTTAAATCTAAGAACTCAATTTTCTTACAACTGTTGCACAGGTCATACTTTCAATCTAAAACACTCCGCGCCCCACCCCTTCATCTCAGTATTTCCTGCTCTTCTTTGAGGTTTCAGCTTAAATCAAGCTAACCTGAGGAAACTAACTTTGATCACTCAGAATAGGTTAGATCTCCCTCACAACCCCGCCCTTTTACATGTTCCTGTGGCAGGGACCCATTTTGTGTTTCATTACATGTTCCAACTCAACCATTCTGCTATTACTGCATTTTCAAGTAAAAGATCCCAGGCTATGGAGCTAGGCTGCCTGGGCTCAAATCCGAGGTCTAACTTGCTAGGTGTGTGATCTTGAGCAAGTTCTTTAAACTCTCTATGCATCAAGTACCCTCATATGAAAAACTGATATGATAATATTAGTGCCTACATCCATCCATCTTCTACCGCTATTGTCAGGATTAAACAAATTAATTTTAATTAGACCATCTTGCACACAGTAAACATTCAATAAATTTTTGTTACCATTTATTGAATGAATAAAGGAACATGCAAGAATAAAGAGATATAGAAAGGCTTTCTCTCTTAGAACTTACTCTTTTTTTCAGGTTCTGACATAAACATCACTGCCATATCAAACCTTTTAAGTTCAGAAAGTCTTTGTAAGATTTCAAAAATGAGTGATGGTTTTTCTTTCCTGAAATAATCCAAATATAAAAAAAAAAAAGATCAACTGAAAGTAGCTCATTTAGTTCTATTTACCAATGTAAACAGACATAAACATATGTCTATGCATAAATAAGGTCTTCATTTATTACCTATTTTCCCTTATAATATCTGTAAGTGCCCAAATGAAGAGACCCATCAAATAAACTGAACTAAATAAATTAAAATATTCTTAAATGAGATTAGCAAAGAAGCTATTAATCTGCTATAATACATTTTAATAGTCCTTTTTCCTCCCACTTAACCATTTCCCTTTTTATTATTTGCACTTATCTCTTGCAACTTCTGCAACAAAATTTACTAGAAAGCTAATTTTGTTATATTCAAGACAATTAATGATATAAAAGGGAATGAATTTCCCAAATCACTAGAAATAGCATAGCATTACAATATGAGAGTATAATTTTTAATATCCAACTTACTCAATGTAAAAGTCATGTAGAATTTTAATAATTTGATTGAATACATCTGGATCTAGATTTTTCTGAAACAACTTAGGATACAAGGATGGTTCAATTTGCTTGGAAAAAATACATAAAGAGTTAGGAAATTAAATTATAGTAATATTCAAAGGAAACAAAACAATTACATAACATGATAATTACATAGGTAAAAACAGTGAAGAATAATTACTATGTATTAGTAGTTATGAATAATTTTGGGGTCACATTAAGACACAAGCATGACAGAAAAATTAAAGATAATAATTTTGCTCAAGCCAGACAAAATTGCGTGAACAGAAGAGATGAACATACACCACCCTAAGAGACAAGAGACTTGAGAAAGTACCAAGCGGTAATAAAAGTAACTAAACAGTTAAAAAACAGAATTATATGAAATAATTTATTTGAAATAATTGTATATTACCTAATTATAAGAGTATGCTACTATTGTTGCATTTGAAAGGAAAAGCACTAGTAATTCATTATTTGCTAAATTTCATATGATATGATTCTTTTCTTAGAGCAAATAAAATACCATTTTCAGGAGAATGATTGCCTAAATAGTATAAGCACTATTTGGCACATAGAAAGCACTCAATGCATTTTAGCTTCCTTTCTTCCATGTTGAGGGATGAAGGATTAAACTTAATGGTATGTGAAATTAGATTAAGTTATTTTAGACAACAGAATTTAACACAGAACATATTTCCAAAAGAGATCATTGAGTTTCCTTGGTTACAGATCTTTAAAAATGACCTGGCTAGAGAGATGTATGTATCAGACAAGGAATAAAACCATTTTTTACAATCATATGATACAAAAGTAAATACAGCACCATTATTACATGGTGACAAAAGAAGTTCCCTGACCTTTTACTTACAATAGATCTACTAGCTTCCTCTCTGTTACCTTTAAATACTGATACAACATATCTGGAGAACTTTTCAGTTGTCTGAAATCAGATTCAAGCTGAAATGAGTTTGCAGGTACTGGTGGAAGAGCAGTTGTGATAAATTGAGCAGATGTTTTTTCTATTTCTATGGAAATCTTCTCATTGAAAGACTGACAAACATCCTGTTTCAAATTGCCTTGAGGTCTGAAAATATTTCAGAGACATTGGTCAAACAATTAGAAAAGAACCACAAGTAGTTAAAGCTCATATAAGGAAACATCAATACAGATATAAAAATTTCTGACTTTAATAATATTGTACTATCTATTTATATTCTACAAGTAGTAAATTCTTTCAGCCAACGATATATGTATATTTTTGACAAAACAGACTATACACGTGCAGATTTTCACATGGCTATGTAATGACTATTCCATCTTCCAGGCTACTTGGCCATCTGCTGAGGACACCCCTTCTATAAACTCCAATTCTACGACATACATACTCCCAATTCAGCCTTTCAGAAATCGGAATTATCTGTTTCAAGAAAAGCATTCCAAGAAAGAAGAAATGTTTCCCCCTTAGAAAAAGAGCTGCCTGTTAGTGTTTTCCCACAGTCTATACTATTACTTTAATTGGAATTACTACTAAAGTTCGAAGTTAAAAAAAATAAATAACATTTCATGATTTTACTTAATAGCTAGGTACAATTAATAAGTTTGCTGAGTAGCAATGCAAGAATATATAAAGTTTCAACACTGGAAACTAAACCTAATTAGTCTATATCCTCTACGTACTAATCAAGTAAACATATGTGACTACTTAAAAAAATTCCAAACAAAATGCAAAAACCCACAAATAACCATAAAAATCTATGGCTGAAATAACGATAATGCTTAAATTCTACAATCAGATGAAGATTCCTTTTTAAAAAAACTGCTGAATTAAGAAGTGAAACATATATACTGAAGTACTAGAAAAGAAAATGCATAAAATCAAGTTGTTCAAAAGATAGGTTATCATTCCTAAATACCCTATGGTAAAGGAATAGTGAGGCAGACCTGATCATTCCTTCAGCAAAATCTTACAGCACTACAAATAAAAAAGCAAATCTTGAAACCTAAAGTTGGGCAGTTCAAAAAATGATGGTGATGTGTACAAACCAGAAGACTTATTAGTAATATCAATCTCCTAATGGAATTATCACCATTTTAAATAATTATCAAAGAAGAGTATTTCTACTCACAGCAGGGCTGAGTTATTACTGATTTCTTCTATTTTCAATACTTTTGCTCTTGGGATATCACTTGTGGGCAACAGGTCACCTTGGCTTGAATTCTTCTTACTTGTAGTGCCTGTGGTTGCTATAACACTTGCCTGATTAATAGGATTACTCTCTGGAACAGCAGCAGTAGGGATATCTGGCACTTCAATAGTCTGTATCAAGTTACCAGTTTCTTCAATAACAACCTTCTTCAGTGGTTTCTAAAACAATTCAATTAAATTCTTTAAATCAATAATATTAAAAGTTTCCTACTTTAGGGTCACAAGTTGAAAGGCTATAGTGTTTTTATACCAATATCCCAGTTATAAGGTAAATTCAATTTTGTGGCTAGACAAACTTAGGTGTCATTCTGTCTGAGAATACAAAGATTAAAAAGCCCCCTCAAGAGTCTGGTTGGGGAGAGACATATATATATAAATAATTACAAGGGAATGGGATATGTACTATAAAAGGTAAAAGCACAAAATGCTAAGAGCACAGAGAAGGGAAGATACACTGTTATCAGGGAAATCTGTGCAGAAAAGGTACAAAGGGATGGTAACATGGAAAGGTACAACACGGTCAGTGGATAGGTGAGAAGTCCAGTGGGGCTGGTGCAAGGAGAGGAGTGGATGGGTGACAAAGCCTAAGAGACTGCTTTAAGATAGCTTCTAAACCAGGGGTTTTTAACCTTTTTTGTTCCACAGACCCCTTTGCCAGTTCCGGGAAAACCATGGACCCCTTCTCAGAATGTAGCAGCACATAGTTTATGACACTCAAAATCAGAGGTCAGAGACAATAAAGATAATAAGTTGATTTTTATCAATTCAAGCTCATGGACCCCCTGAAATCTTCCCATGGACCCCTAGTTAAGAACCCCTGTTCTAAAGGAACTCGGGTGCTGTGGCAGTTTGAGATTACTTTATGAATCCCAAAAAGAGAAAGATTATGTTTGTAAACTAATCTATTCTTCTGTGTGTAATATCCTTTGATTATATTGGATTCAGTAAAGGGACCTTGATTAAATGACCTGTTAATATTAGGGCTTTGATTCAACCACGTCAGTAAGGTGTGACTCAGGTTGAGTCTCTGCCCCCTTGGTGGGCTGATATAAATGAACACTCACTCAAGACACGCGGGAAGAGAGAAAGCTCTGTCATTTTTGATCCTGGGGGCCTGGAGAGAGATGAGATATTTGACTGATAGTTTGCCACTGATATAGAAAGCCTGGAAAGACACAAGCCCTATGCCAAGAGAGAGAGAGAGGAAGCCCTGAGAGACAAGCCCTATGCCAGCTTACAGCTGAAATTGGGAAGAAGCTGGGCCCACGGAGCCTTAAGCCGAAGAGGAAGCCTAGGAAGGAGAAACCAGGCAGAGATCAGCGACAATCTTGCTTCGACACATGGCAACTAACTTTGGTGAGAAAGCAACCTGGGGTTGGACTCTTTAGGACCCCGTAACTGTAAGGTTTTACCCCCAATAAATACCCTTTATAAAAGCCAACAGGCTTCTGGTACTTGGCATTGGCACCCCTTTGGCAGACTAATACAGATGCCATGTCAGGAGTTTGGACTTTATCCTAGAGGCAATAAAGCAAAGAAAAAATATAACTAAACCAACAGTAGCATGGTGGGCTAATTGGAGACAAGCAGAACAGGCCGAGGCAATAACCTAAGTACATCCTCTAAACATGCAGCAGATGGATAAAGCCAGCCCATGACTAAATATTTATTAATATTCACAAGGTTGGTAAGAGCTAACCATGATGTTTTTTCAACTTAATAAAATAAATATTATTCACTGTGGTGATCCTGGAGCTATGTACCCCAGAAAAACATCTTAATCTTCCATTCCTGTGGGTATGAACCCCCTTTTTTTTAAAAAATATATTTTTTATTTTTTTAAGAAAAGGTATTTAGATTACATAAATGTTACATAAAAATATAGGGGATTCCAATATGCCCCACTTCCTACACCTCCCACATTTCTTTCATTAGTGTGGTATGAACCCTTAATAAGACCTTTTGACAAGGTTATTCCAGTTAAGGTGTGGCCCAACTGACTCAGAATGGGTCTTAATTCTATTACTACAGGCCTTATAAGGAAGGCCACAGATAGAGAGAAAGCATCAGGGAGCGGCCAGAAGCTAGGAGTCAATGGAACCCAGAGAACCCAGAAGAGACCACCATCTTCACCGCCATGTGACGGAAGAGCTAAAGACCTAGGATCGGCAGCAGCCAGCCCTAAAACACCAGCCTTCTGGGAAAAAGCATTGCCTTGATGATTTTGGACTTCTCCTAACCTCAAAACAGTGAGCCAATAAATTTCCATTATTTATGCCAACCCAGTGCATGATATTTGTCTTAGCAGCCAGGAAACTAAAACACACTGTTCATTTCAATAATTACAAGTATCAAACATTTTCAAATACTTCATAGCTTACTTACAGTACTTAAAATTTTAAAATATTGATAATAGTTGCAGCTATGTGAAAGAAAAGAGTTCGTTTTCTCTATTGTGTATGTTTGGAATTTAAATTTTAAAAAGCAAAAAACTTTCCTCAATATACTTTAACTGTACAGTTGAATTTTAAATCAAAAAGCTGTATATATGGAACCTTTTGACATATACACTTAAGTCAATGTCAAAACCAGACATTTTATTAACACATAACACAGCCAATACCCAATGGCAACAATTGAGTCTTACTGGATAAATGTACATAAATGAAAAGCTACTAGTAAATTTGTTAACAGAGTCCTGTCGGCAGTTCTATTAAAGGATGCTGAGAATTATCATCAGCAATAGTTTTCTATCAAGATATTGACCAAGAATGGGCAAATGTTAGGGTTTTACCTAAAAGACTGTAATTCCTTTTTTTTAAACAACTTTATTTCAAATTCACCAAAAAACCCCCACAAAAAAAACAAAAAAAATGCAGCTCAACAAGTCACGGAACTATCACTCCCAGAAAGTTCCTTTTCATGCACTTTTGAAACAGGCTTCATATAGGGAATCAGTAGATGGATCTGGAACCTGGCATGGACACTGATACCCCCAAGATGGCTGCTGGAAGACCCTCACGAGAATCTCTGGGAATAAGATTCCCAGAGATTCCCAGGAGAAGCTCCAGATATTCTCCCAGGACATTATCATTGGCCCCACCCAGGGGATTGATGGGTAGAGTAATCAACCAAAACAGCAGGGTAGAGTAATCAACCAAAACAGCAAACAGCCATTAGCAAAGGGGTGGAATAATTAACAGTTTAAAAAGCAGGTGCCTATATCCATTGCAGGTGATGTGCCACACTAATGAAAGATGTTTATGTGAGATGTTATGGGAGGTATGGGAGGTGGAGATCATGGGAATCCCTGTAATTTTTGTGTAACATTTATGTAATCTAAGCATCTTTTAAAATACATATGAAAAAAAAATAACATTTATGTAAGCAAATGCACATATACGCATATATATCTATATATCATTTTACAAATATTGGTTTTTATTGTGAAAATTTTGATTTT
>JAQZBX010069389.1:0-15592 GCA_029593785.1 Cabassous unicinctus | reverse complement strand
GAAGGAAGGAAGGAAGGAAGGAAGAAGAAAAGTCCAGGTAACACTTTTAGGCAACTAGAGTCCAGCTAGGATCATTCTTCTTAGATGCACATGCCCAACTATTGCTCCATGGCCCTGGTGCTCCCTGAGTACCAGGGAGAAAAAGGGAGAGAGAAAAAAAATCTGGACTTGCCCCTCAAGCCACTGGTGACTGGTTAGTTTCCTGCATGTCAACCATCTGCACCTGCCTATTGCTCTGTGGTGCCCTAACTCCATGGGTACTTTAAAGAGGAAAGAAACAAAAATAAACAAATAAAAAAAAAAACAAAATCCATGGACTTCCTTCTCAGGTCACAGGCATACAGGTAGGCCCCTTCATGCTATGTGCCCACTCTGGCCAACTTATGGTCTTACCACTCCCCTGGGGCCTAACTAGGCAAATCCCTGACCAGCTATCCACTCTGTTTGCCCCAAAGCCATGAGAGTTCCCCTATGCTTAATGAACCTACCAGTCTTCCCTCTACTTCTGGAGGATGAATACAGCTTCTGCCCTCTTCTCCTTCATCTTTGATCCAACTCAGCTGTTTTTCAGATGTCACTTGTGATACCTACATACTGACTTTTCTTTTTAGTACTTTGAAACCTAATTATAATATTTTTAGGGAAATTTAAAGCATCTAGGGCAGCCCCCACAAATTTATGAGAATAAATTTGAAAAATTACACTTCTTGATTTCAAGGCATTGCATAAACCAACAGTAATCAAATAATTGTGGTAATTTCAAAAAGATGGACAATTAAATTAGTCAAACCTACTAGAGAGTTCACAATTAGATCTGCACATACATGATCTACTAAATCTAAGCAAAGGAATGTAAGTAATTCTTTGAGGAAATGATAGTGTTTTCAACAAATGTTGGTGGAACAATTGGACATACATACACACAGCAAATTAACATTGACCTGTACCACACACACTATACATACATTAATTCAAAATGGATCATAGATTTCTACATAAAATATAAAATATGCAGTATCTACAATGAAACATATAAGAAAATCATTAGGCCCTTGGATTAGACAAAGAAATGTTAAAGTCAATACAAAACTATAATCCAGAAAAAGAAAAGGCATGATAAATGAATTTTTAAAAGGTGAAAAATGTTGCTACAAGAATGAGATTGTAAATAGAAGGAAAAAAATAAGTTATGCCCTAAAAAAATATATTTGAAAACCATATAGTCATCAAAGAACTACTATTTAGATTATATAAACATGTATTACATATGAACAAGAAAAAAATGAACAACCCAATAAAAATGAGCACAATAAAAAACTGTACAACCCAATTAAAAATAAATCAATGTTTTCACAGATAATTCATCAAGGGTAATATAAACTTAGCAAATAATATATGAATAGATGCTAGACATCATTAGTCATTATATAATGCAAATACCACTTGAATGCCTAAAATTAAAGATTGACCACAGAAAGTATTGGTGTGGAGATGGAACAAGAGAAATCTTATATTACCATTTCCCCAATCAGGTTAATCTGGAAAAACCCTCTTTGTTTAGGCTGTGGTAAAATAGGGCAGGAAATTGTTAATGAGAATGGACTGCTTTTGATTTATTTCAAAATTGTCATTTTCCCCCTCCACTCCTGGAAACATAACAATATTGTTCTCTGAAATTCATAGTGGAAATCCAATTGGATTTCTGTAGATAAGACCCAAGCAATGTGGGTGCCCCTAAGATTTAACCCAAGGAAATTTTGCCTCTCAAGCTGGCCCATACTTGCACTCCAGCAATTCCTCATTTACACTCTCGGTTTTTTATTGTTTTGTTTTGTTTTGTTTTGTTTTTTTGGTTTCTAAGATTCTTTATTTTTCTTTAATGTATATATTTTTTATTTTTTAAAACGATACTTAGATTACATAACTTACATAAAAATATAGGGGATGCCCATATGCCCCACTCCCTATATCTCCCTCATTTTCCACAATGAAGGATGTTGTTAAACATCCTTCATTAATGGGATACATTTGTTACAATGGATGAAAACATTTTGAAGAATTGCCACTAAGCATGGATTATAGTTTACATTGTAGTTTACACTCTTTCCCACACAATTTTGTAGGTTATGGTAAGACATGTAATGTACTGTATCTGTCATTGTAATGTCATTCAGGACAATTCCATAGGGTGGGGAAAGATGGCTGGTGTGGGGTGTCAGTGATGGGGGATGTTTGGGAGGAAGTTCACCTGAGCATACATATAACATCTGTAAAAATGTTCAAGTATTCACACGACATTGTCAGAGTGGGTGGAGACTCACACAATAACCGAGAGAATATTGAATTCCCATCGTGGAAGGCTCTGCCACATTCTCTAAGGGAGTAACAACAGTCTTCCAAGTGCAGGGGCAGTGACTGGTGCAGGAGAACGATCCGATGATTGACTTTTGATATTGACGACTAGGCTTATGAGTCTTTACTTTTGAAATTGAAACTTAGCCTAAGTTGGGTGCCTAAGGGTTACCTCCTGAGAGCCTCCTTGTGGCTCAAACGTAGCCTGTCTGCAAGCCAAACTCAGCATATGAAGGCATTATTTCCCCCCCCCAGCAAGGGACATGACTCCCGAGGATGAGCATCCCTGACACCAGGGGATTGCTACCAAGCACGAACTAGCAATGCAACTGGAAAAAGACCTCAAGAAAAAGGGGGGAAAGGAAAAGACAAATGAGTAGGTATGGCTAAGAGACTTCAAAATGAGTCAAGACATAATCCCAGATGTAACGCTTATGCACACTGCAGCAGGATTTCACAGACATCCAAAGTGGATACTACCCCAAATAGGTGGGCTCTTGAAGGCTCTGGAGACACCCAGGTCCTACAATGAAGGGTGGATATCTCCAGAGTTTGGTGCCTTGACAGTGGGCCCTATTTTGGAGTTTGTGTTCCTGAGAGTGACAGATTTGGACTCAATTATCTTTCCTGCATATGGCTCATCTGTCTCTTGTATTTAAACCTATTCTTGGTGCTGGAGTTTGTAGGTATACATACGGAGACATGAGTTTTTGGGCTGTCCATGTGACAGCAGGGTCTGGAACCTCGGTGGAGTTGCAACACCTATTCTACAGCTCATTGGATGCACCTAGGATAACTGGCAGGGAGATGATGATGAACAATGGTCATCTCAGGGAATGGAGAAAGTCTGCAGGTGCAGGCAGGATAGTTCCATCCTTCTACCTGATGGGATATAAGCCCCCTCTCAATTGGAGTTGGAGTGGTTGTCACCATCCCAGAATCCTTGGAATTGGAGGAAGAGCTATGGACTATAGTGGAATTGCTGGTATTGCACTATCGACATATTGTGATTCTAGCAATGTAAGAAATTACAACATTGATGTGGACCACTGGCCACTGGAGGCTCTTGGGTCAAGGAGACGGAAAAACAGTTGTAATATGGGTGCTTTTTTGGTACTGGGAATTGTCCTGAGTGATGTTGCAATGACAGTTTTAGGCCATTTTATATCATCACCTAACATGCAGAACTTTGTGGGAGAGTGTGAACTATGGTCCATGCTTAATGGTGAAGCCCCAGGATGCTTTTATCATTGCAATGAATGTGCCACACTAATGAAGGATGTTCATGTCAGAGGGTGGGAGGTGTGGGGAGTGGCGCATATGGAAATCCTTATATCTTTTGTGTAATATTTATGTAATCTAAGTATCTTTTAAAAATAAAAAATAAAAAAAAACAAAGTGATACTTAGATTACATAAATGTTACTAAATAATAGGGGATTCCCATATGCCCCACTCCCTACATCTCCCACATTTTCCCACATTAACAACATCCTTAATTTGTTGGGTACATTTGTTACAATTGATGAAAACATTTTGGAGCATTGCCAGTAAGCATACATTATAGTTTACATTTTAGTTTACACTTTTTCCCTCACAATTTTGTAAGTTATGGCAAGACATGTAATGTCCTGTATATGTCATTGCATTGTAATACAGGACAATTCCCAAGTCCTGAAAATGCTCCCATATTATACCTAGGTTTCCCTCTCCCTGTCCTCAGAACCTCCAATGGCTACTGACTCCATATCAATGATATAATTTCTTCCATTGCTATAATCAAAATAAGTCTCTAGTAGAATACCAATAAGTTTACTTTAGTCCCTTGATCATTCTCCAGGCAGGCTGCAGCTTCTGTGGTTTTTGTGCTAAGAATTTGATTGTTTGTATCTGCCCTTCTCTTCAGTGTTTGAGGAGATTTTTTTCCCAAGGAACCTCAATTGTCTAAGAGGTCTACGATTTGCTGACAGTCAGTTTTTCATAATTTTTCTTGTTTAGATGCTGGGAGTGTAAATATACAAACTATTTACATGTCCAAAGTGAAAACAGTTCAATATTCAATTAAAGTTCTTTAAATTTTTTTCTAACATGATTTAGTCTTTAAAAACATTTAGGATGGTATCCGCCAAATTTCTAAATATATAAAAAATCAATTATTGTTAACTTCTACCTTAAATTCACAGTTTTGTACAATGTCTCTTCTTTAAAGTTTATTGAGGCATTTTTTTAACACTCTAATAAGTATTTTAGAAATATTCTGTCTCTGTATGTAGGAATATGCATTCATTCATTGTTGGATGTAAAATTGTATATTTGTCTAAATATGACCGCAGTTTTGAATTGTTATTTTATCTTTTATTTCTTACTTTTACTTGCCTTATGAATAATTGATAAATGAGTTTTAATGTTCCACTGGAAAGGTGAATTTATCTGTTTTTCCCCATAGTGATGCCCCTGCAACTAAATCTTCTCACTAAATCTTCTGGAATAGGCCCTTTCACTCCTGAATTGTCTAGACACACTTTATTTTGCTTCTTAAGTATTAATTTTTCAGTAGTGGCAAGGTTCAGGCCGGCACTTCCCTAGGTGGTGGCACATAAGTTTGCCAATGATCTGAAAGCTGTGGGGGCAGAGCCAAGTGGCTCTGTTTGGATTGGGTATAATTAAACAAAGCCCTCTGGAAAGATTTTGGGGCACCAGAGGGAGTGTCCCATCGCCCATTTCCAGGCTGTGGATTCCCATCTTTATCAAATTTAGATCTACATTTATTTGTCCAATGCTTTTCCTTATGGCACCATGGGCAGTAAGGGAGAATGCTTTCAGGGAAAGAATCTTTAAGAAAATCCTGATAGGAACGATCTACAAATTTCTCTTTCTCCTCATCTCTTTCCTTTTCATTCTCTGTTTGTAAAGGTTCCAGTACTGATTTAACAATAAACCAAGTAGGCCAAATAGTAGTTGGGATCTGTGCCCCTTGAACATGTAATTTCTTTAATTCTCTTCCTACTCTCCCCCAATCTTCTAATTCTAAACTACCTAATGCAGGAAACCAAGTTCAGTATTTCTCAATATCTTGTAAGAGCTCTAAAAGACAAACCTCACCAGCTTTAGTACTTCCAGCTTTAAGAAGCTGCTTTAGGAGACAAGCATAGAGCTGGTACTTTGCCAGGTTGTCTCTGTTTCCCATAGTAACCCTGAATTATGCCCAAGAGTTGTCCCTACATTACCAGGGACTCCAGAGGCTTCTGCACCTTCTCAGGGGCTCTGTGGTGTTACATACCCTTTTAATTTCACTCAAAGTGATTCTTCTTCCAATCCATCCCTGTTCAGGCACCACTTGTTGAGACCAGCTGAACAATGAATGGTCAGGAAGGAAGGCCCTACAGACCTTAAGGAAAAGACTAACATACAATAGAGAAAAGATGAGACCAGGGAACTAACAGTCAAAAGGACTGAGAGCTCAGATTCTGGTTTCACCATCGTATTTATTGGGAGTCTGCAAAAGGAGAAACATAATGCAGGGAACGTCTGCTTATCTCTTTGCAACATAGTAAATTTTTTAGTTGTTGCTGTTCTATCCACCTAGAATATTCTGCACAAGGATGCTTTGTTTACTTCAGGGAAGCATTGCAACTTCAGGCTGTTTTCCCACGGAAAGGGTGTTGTCCATTATCATCCTTCTGTTAATTGTCCTGGGCAAGTCTGATGAACTGGAGAGTAGGTTTTGGCTGCAACTCTGCTGAGATTCAAGGCTTAAATAGTACATGGATAGCCCAAAGATTTAAATCTCTGGGACATGTATTTAACTGGTATCATGTTAGTTATATGTTCAAATAAAATGGACAAAAGAACCATGTATAAGAAAATTATGCATGAGTCTAACTCTGCTACACTGGGGAGCTAAGTTATCATATATTCCAAGGAAAGCCTTACTGACTGGGGGTTGATTTGCTGACGCTGAATGCCCTGCTAATACTGTGCAGACATCTCTAGAGCTTTCAGGCTGGAGACATTGTTTTCTATGGAAGTCAGAGAGATCTTCCAAAGACATACATAAATGTAACCTCTGGAATGAAATCCTGACTCATGTTTGAAATATCTTAGCCATAAAAACTCATTTGTATTTACTACTTCCCCATTTAGTCAAGGTCTTTTTCCAAATGCATTGCTAACTGGCATTTGGGAATAATCACTCTGTGTCAAAAAGGCCCATTCCCAGGTATCATGCCCCATGCCAGGGGAAAGGCAGTGAGCTTCTATGCTGAGTTTGGCTTAGACAGAGGCCACATATGAGTAGCAAGGAGATTTTCATTAGGTAACTCTTAAGCAAAATACATGACTAGGCTAAGTTTCAATTTTATAAGAATAAGGTTCATAAGTACAAGCATTAATAAGATTATTAATAAGAGTAATAAGATATTTTTAAATACCATTCTTAGGATCTATAAGCAGAGCTAGGATGAAATTAGAATTTTGGGCATTCTGAAACCATAAATCAGGGAAATCACCTAGTCTGGACTTACTAAGAAAACTGTGACCTAAAGCATAACAAAAATAGCTAGCATTTACATGGTCTTAATATCTACAAGCTTTTCATTGTTCTGTGTCTCCATGTGTTAGATTATTTTATATTAATGAGAAAACTTTGTGAGGGATAGATTCCTCTATATTTTCAGATGAGTAAAGTGAAGTATGGAGAGGTCAAATGAAACATACAAGAACACATGGTCAGTAAAGGATGAAGCTGAGACTTAAACATAAGCTGAACTAGGCTGAAGTCAGTGAAATTGCCACTTACCAACCCCCTTGATACTACCACATACTAATCGACTTTTCAGAGTACACAATCCCTTACTGGTTTGTAGAAATTTTAGAAGTTTATACTTCACTTTTCTTCAAATATCCACCTCATCATGTTTATTCATAAGAGGCTTGCTGCATCATGAGATATGTTACTGATTTTTCTCCCCCATGCAGCACCTGCAAAGCTGGCTCTGAAAAGTTCTAGCCAGCGAGACTGCTAGGCCTCCATTTTAAGATGAAGCAAAACTACCACAAGTCAGATGAGAGGTTTGGGAGAAAGAAATATCCCATCACATTTAGTTATCAGTCTCTGTACTATTTATCTCTCTCCCACAACTGACAGTAAAGGTTTCAATTCATTTTTATTATATAATCTCACTCCTCTCACCAAAATATGCTTCTTTGACTGATGCCATGTTTTTCTTGTTGCCACGTTTAGATTCAAACTAAGCCCACAGAACTGAGCTATGTTAGTGATGATGTCACACAAGGGTTACTGGAAGCCTTGGTGCTCACTCAGCTCACAACTGCTCCTCTGTGAGGTTGTTTATCTCAGATTTCTCTGTGGGAGGGTGACTTTGGCTATAAACAGGACTAAATCAGAGTCCATACCTCAGGAAAATTTGGAACAGCATTTACAACTAGGACAAGTGATAAAATATTGCAGAAACTGTTTTTTTAGTTTCACATTCACCGAGGTAAGATGAAACAACAATCTGGGAAGAAAAGACCTTTCTCTAAAACTTTAGGTAAGGATGGAAGAAAAATTGTCTAACTGATGGGGGCTGGAAAATAAGGGGTCTGATTCTCCTTGTCCAGGGTTCCCATGATTTCTCTGGGACCTGATTTATCTTGGGCCAGAATAAAAATGATCTGAGGTAAGGGGTAAAGCTCACTGAAGCTTTTGTTGAAAAAGTACTTTTTGTTACTTAGTGGAAAATTAATAAAGTATCTTAATATGAATGTATAAATAAATAAATGAGTGAGCAAATACAAGAATTCTTAGTCTGAGGGGTTTCCAGAATTGGCTCAGAAAATTTATCCAATTATGCATTCCAAGATCTAAATGTTTTATGTAGATAAAAAGGGAAGAAATGGGCAAGTGGGACAGAGGAGTGGGGGACAGGAGAACAGGGTTTTCAGAAAGATTTTTACTTCAATGTAATTGTTATTACATTGAGTAATGAGATTGTATTTTTTGAGGATTTTAAGAAAGCAATATAATTGAGATCATCTAATAAATACATGGTAACAGGACTTTCTTTTCAAGAAAAAGCAATTTTAACATTAAACTGTTGCTGGGTTAAAAAATTCTAAAAAGAAGAGGCATAACTGTGAGAACTAATGCACATTATATGAGTTAAAATCTTTCTTTAAACATAATTTATTTTCCATGAGCCTTCCCTTAAAAGAAGTTTGGAAACACATTAAATAGAGGTGACCATTTCTCCTATTTCAGTGTTTGCATTCTGAATTTCCTAAGAAAATCATTTTCATAAAATACTTCTTTAAAGACATAGCATACTATTAGATGTAACATACTATCAGGCATATGAAGTGATTTCAATGTTACAACTGAGAAAATCATTTGGAATTCAAAAATAAATACCAAAATTCATATATGTATATATGAATATGTATTTGTAAACATAAAATCCCAATATTTATTATACTGTTTTCAAAGAGTAAAGAGGTTTGCTATAAGGTGCTACCTTATCACTGGATCTTATCTCCAGGCCCAGGAAGATTCAAAGAGTATCTTAAATGTCTTCTCCAACTTCCACTGAGAAGACCATTACTTCATTCACCTATGGGTCTGTTTCAGATTGTCAATGGTCAGGTGCAAATATTTTAGCAGAGTGCACAGAGTAAAGGGTGTAGCTGTTGAGGTGCAAACCAAAACCACATATTCACCAGTGGGAAAAACACCCAGATCTCTGAGGTTGAACTCTCCAAAAAGAGCACTATCAACTTTTTCCCCAGCCTAATCAACACTGAGTATTTGCTCAGTTCCCAAAAGCCCTTCCAGGAGGAACCTGAGACTTGCATCCCTGAGCCCACTGTAAAGATGGAGGAGGATGAGAGGCCCCGTGCTGTGACCCCAGTCTGGTTGGACACCAGGCAGCATGGTTTTCATTGTATGGCTTGTTGACATGTGTTCCCTTCCATGGAGGCATTACTTGGCACATGTAGAGCATAAGGTGACGAATGATTCAGCTACCATGTCCTCTTTGAGGAGATGCTGGAGAGGCGGAGGTTCCTCTGAGAACAGCTTCACTCCAGAGTGCTACCAAGTGGCTCAGTGAATCCTGAAGGCCAACATGAGAAAGAAAATGAAAAAGAAGGAAGAAATCTGTTTCTGCTTACAAGAGAAATCAGAAGAAACTGAGAGCAGCACATTCTCAAGGACAGAAGGTGAAGTGCTTAAAGACCTTCAGGAAGACACCCTGACTTGGAAAAAGGAGGATGCTTGGGATGAGAAATGGGAACCTTGCTGTGAAGACCTCTCTGCAGGCTACTTCAATACATCTGTTCTTTAAGAAGCAGCATTCCATCCACTAGAGCCCCTAGCTTACCCCAGCCTCATGGGTATCATCTGCCCAGGAGGAACTGAACATCAGTTCAGGCTCAGAACCTCACCCAGTTCAGGAGAATATAGAAGCCTTATCAGAACAAAGAGTTCTAGAAGACCCTGAATATGAGCCACCCTGTATGCCTGGAAGGAGAAATAGGATATTATTGGGACATGTGATGCTGAAGAGGGTCTCAGACAAGTCAACTCCATGGTAAGTGTGTTTCTGAAGTATGATGTAACATATTTTTTTTTAATAGTAGAAGGAACAGAATCAGTGCAAGGCTTTGGGGAATAGTGCCTGCATGGAAACAATGGGCCAACCTATAGGCCGTGAAAAGAAGGAGGGCATTGTAAGAGGATAGGAGGGAATTGTGAGATAAAGTGAGTTCATGACACCAGCAGTTTCCTCACAGGCAGAAATTGAATTTGGGTATATGATATATTGTTTCCTCTTAGTTCACTTGAAGTGGCAGTTGAAGTAGAAGAATTCTACTGAGCATTTTACTTTTCTGGATAAGAGTAGAACTAGTACATCATGGATATACTGCTGCAAAGCTCTCCTTAAATGTATGAGAACTTTTAAACAGATTTTCCCCTGTGATTTTTAACATATCATTGAGTCTTGTTGGCTTTTATTTTTTCTGTTCCATAAACTGACCTATCCTGAGATCATCACATAGACAAGAGCACAGATTATAGTAAAGGCAAAACAGAGAGTTAAAGTTATCGTAAACCTGAACTGAATTAGAGTAACCTATATAATCAGAAGTGAGGATGGGAGAGCCAAATTCAGACCCAAATTCTCTAGTGAGCAGCAGAGTGTAACTCATAGCCAAGCATCAAGTACCAGGGCCTGGGAACTCATGGAGGTACCAGAGGCATATCCATCTCCCTGAGATATGAGACCCAGAGTGGCACAGAGAAGCTTTCAGAGATACCAGAAAGGTGGTCAGGGACTTCAGGAAAATCATATCCATCCCCATTGTGCCTTATTTTTTTCTTTAATTTTGCAGATAGATTGTGACAGCTCCAATGATCAATAGCTTCTGAGGCAGAGGTAATTGAGGACTTTAAAAGGTGTTTTAATCTGTAGACTACCACCATGAAAAATAAAAGCCTGTGAAGCACAGATGTACCACAGAAGGTTGTGGGTAGAGACTGGGCAGAGGCTGGCTCATGGCTTCCAACTCCTTGAAGACCTTTTGCCTAAAATCTTCTTTTTCCTTATAAGTTGCATCTTCTCAGTTAACTCCCCCTTTGTTCAGTTTTCTGAGAAGGCCTAGAGTGTACAATGGTGAGTTTTCAAGTAGAGCACATTGGGGTAAAATGTGAGAGCAGTATATAAGAAAGAGAATCTTGTAGTGGCCGATATGTTGCCTATTGAGCTGCACATCTTCTCCAACTACTCTCTATCTCTAGAAATGCACACTTTATAATTACTTCAATATTGGTATAAAAATAGAGATTGCCAGAGGTTCTGAGGGGAGGGGGAAGAAAGACTAGGTAGAACATAAGGCATTTTCTTCTGCATGATATTGCAATGATGGATACAGAGCCTTATACATTTTCTCAAAACCTATAAAATTGTGCTTTGCAAAGTGTAAACCATAATGTAAACTATGCACCATGGTTAGTAGCAATGTTTCAATATTTGTTCAATTGTAAAAAATGTATGACACTAATGTGAGATGTTATTAATAGGGGGAAAGGTGAGAAGGGAATGGAGAGTGGTATATGGGAATCCCCTATATTTTCAATGTAACTTTCTGTAATCTAAAAAGTCTTTAAAATAAAGTTAAAAAAATAGTTACATCAAGAATAAGCACATTAACTCTCATAAAATTCTTTTTGGTTATTTCTAGGCATAGAGATAAGATGAGGTCATTGTTTTCAAAAAGGAAACAGATCTGCTGTATCTGGCTTTGGTACAGTCTGTAGTCATGCTCTTAATCCAATGAATAAAATCTTATTAGAAAATATCCAATGAAATATATATATATATATATAGCTATTATTTAACTTATAAACATTATAAACTTGTATAAATAAATAAGCAGAGCCACTCCCTCATGTAAATTATACCTCTTCCCTCAAGGTGCCCAATGTTAATGACACATGTGTATCCTTAAATGCTGTCTTCCTTTCTGGGGGACGTACATACAATTACAGGTATTCATGTAGATCTCTTTGCATTTTAGAAAATAGGTCACACTGCCTCCTATTTCTATTCACCTTTTACCATTTAATAAACTATCATGGTTCCCTGTAATTCAGTAATTTTGGCACTAACTACAATTTTGGATATTCTAATTTTTAATTCATATTGACAAATGAATTATATAAACGGGACCCATTACAGCACACATTGCACACACTCATAAATAATTCTACACAGAAGCACAAGTTATCTATGCTCTTTTAATTTCCATCTTTTTTGCACGTTCTGCCTCTACCTGTCTCACAAGTGAATCCAAGGCAATTCATATTAACAATCTGGTAAGTAGTCTGCCTTATTTGTGCCTAAACAACCATATCCGATATTCAGATATACATATCTAATCTTTCATGCATTCATAAATACCCCTACATTTGTTCAACATATTCATGTATTTGTTTTTTTACCCAAATGGTTCATTTCATATGTACTCTTCTGCAACTTGCTTCCCTCCTTAAATAACAATTCACAGAGCTTTCTGTTACTCAATTGCTATAACTCTTTCATTCCAATGACTATACAGGATTACGGTATCATATGACTGTACCATAAATTATTCCCCACTGGTGCCCACTACTAGATTAGGGAAGGGGGACAGTAATCACTGCAGGGAGGCTGAAACTCAGCAGCATTTATTTCAATTTACAGGTCTCTTTCTCCAGCTCCTTTCTGGATGTTGCACACTGTTCCACTAGTCTCCAGAACTTCAAAATTGTTGATTCAGACAGTTCCTGCCACTTCAGTGGCTGTTTTGGTGGAAGGACTAATCCTGGAGCTTCTTACTTTGCCATTTTCCCCACCATCTTTTAAGCATGTTTTAATTCTTGACTCCCTGTTCATGTCCTGAAAGTGAACCCATGGTAATTCATACTTACTATCTGGTAACTTGTCTATTATTAATCAAACATAAATAATTATACCAAGTTATACAAATATATTTACTCTACTATGTACACATATATAAATATGCATACGCTCATATTCTAATACATTCATGTATTTGTTATTGTTCTGAGAAAATGGGCTCATTTTATAATATATATGCTACTCTGTATCTTGCTTTCCTTCATATGTAATACTTAACAGAGTGTTCACTTTCTCAACTGCTATTGCTCTTTTTCACTCTAAAAACGTTATTCAAACCTTCATGCTCAGTCTTTAGGACAAAGTCTAACATCATTAGCGCTCAATTATATCTGAAAAAATAAAGAAATGATAAAGATTTGCTTATTTTCATTATATCTTATAACCTTTCATCCTGTCGCTCATATTTTTACTTCCAAGCCCCTATGCCAAGCAATCATCTAATTCTTAAATGTCACCAATTGCCTCTAAGTTACTTCATTCTATGATTCAGTAAAAGACTAATTTACAAACACAAATATGATCATATAATTTTGCTGCTTTAAATATTTCAATCGGTTTCTACTAGCAATTTTTCTGTGAATCCCTAATATTTCGAATTTAAAATTTCAAGATGAATACTTATATTTATTTAGAGTCAAATTAATACCCATAACCAGACAGAATGTTGGTAAATCACAAGACCTCTCAGAAATAAAGAGCTTTAAGGATTCACTTGCTGCATATTCTCTATAGTATAGTGTAGAACCACCAAAATCCACAAAAGAGAGAGGCATCTAGAGTAAGGCATGTGTGGGTTGCTTTTGAGATATGTAGAAAGATGGTTGAATTAAAGGATATAATCTGTTCTACTTAGTTGCATCTCTGGAGGTACCAAATTAAAGGGAAACTATTTTGTATAAAGGGCCAGATCTTGATTAGGCTTTTCTTTTAAGGTCTTGGGCTGGTGATTGAACGTGGGACCTCCTATATGGGAAATATTCATGCAAACTCTTGAGCCACATCCACTCCTTACACTAATCTTGATTGACATTCAAATTAATCATGATGCATTGTTTGAATTGCATGATTCATGAAATCATCAAGTCTATAAAATGAGTGCTCACCATCAAAATTTTATTTCTTATTTTCTCATCACAGCTTCAATAAAGTATTGGCTTCTTTCATTTTTCCAATCTAATTTGGTTCTACTGAGTAATGGAGAAAGTGTTTCACATGACTTCCTTTATTTTTCAATGAATTTTTCATCAGAAGATAATCATTTAACATGACTACAGATATTTCAGGTAGTAGGTGAGGTACTTGTGAACATATCTCTCCTGATTTAAAATGCATATACATTGGTCAATGGGAAATTTGTCTCATCTTAACATTCATAGATTGGTTTTTCTGTGTCCACATCAAGGGGAGAGACAGACCAAACATAGAGCTAATGTAAATTTAACATTGGTGGAGTTCAGTGATAGGATCCCTGAGGAATACATACTCAAACTAGGAACGAGAGAAAATGAGTATGGAGTGAGGAGGTATGTTTGTGGACTAAGGTGGAAATGAATGGTGAAAATGTGCTTAGTATAGACCTAAAAACACTGTTTCGTTGTCGTTGGTAGTTTTGTGAAGGAATGCAAAGGATCAGTCTCTAGATATCTAGTGGTAACCTTAATATTGACGACTAAAGGAGCTTTTTTTTTATTTTGGGAGACAGATAATGTTCTGAAATATAATCAATTTTAGGTGTATTTAATTAAGCATTTAGTGATGATGGCTCAGAGGAGCATCCTAGAGAAATAATTTGTTACTATCAATTTAGAGATAGGGATGGAAGAAAATAAAATCAATTAAATATGTGAGCATGTCAGGATAGTGGATAAAAGGAGAGAAGAGGGGCTAGGATTTAGTTTCAAGATGTTCCAATAATGTATTGAACTCTTCTTTGCAGTGGATAAGTGGAAGGAGTAACTACAGTAGTTTGAAAACAGGAGACTAAGATGTCAGAGAAAGAAAAAACAAAGCGCCCAAATAAGGTCATGCATCAATTATATAAGCTTACATGATAAGATGGATTGTGAAGAGAGGGAGAGGCTTCTGGCAAAAGAGATTGAATTTATGATCAGTTTATAGTTACCAACAAAATAAGAGAGTTAAGTGTTCAGTTGAATATATTTAACTCAGCCAGTGGTACCATGACTTTTTACTTTAATAGGAGAGAAATAATAGACAGTGTGTTTGCATGCAAGGAATATTAAAAAATATTATGGTATTAAAGGGTAAGTGGCCAAATTTTATGATCCATCTGCTTAGCAGGAGATGATTCAATCTTTTGAAATTGAAGGGCAGTGTGAGAATGTGTGAAATTAAAAAGACATGGAGAAGATTTGAAGTGTTTATGGAGAATAGCAGAAATATTTAATTATCAATACAGTATTAATACAGCAGAGTTACCACATACTAGATAGCCACTAGTGTGACTCTGTTTTTACCAGGAACAATATCCTAGTCATGTGTTCTGTCATTGCCATCATAGAAAATTGTAAGTATGTGGAGTGTTTATTGGTAGACATAGGAATAGTGCATTGGACATAAGAAAAATCAAAATGTTGCTCTTGGTAAATATCTGTTGAAATGAGTAAAAGTGGGTTAAACTATACTGAAATAATGAAGATAGAGACATTATAGTGACTGATATTTGGCATGGGGGATCAGTGCACTGAAAGTTTCCATGTGGTAGATAAATCTGTTCATGAGGAGCAATCATGTGTATAAGCAAAAAAAAAAAAAAAAAAA
>JAQZBX010069388.1:0-15591 GCA_029593785.1 Cabassous unicinctus | reverse complement strand
TGAATTTGATCAACAGTTTTTCCCTCATCTACGGAAATGTTCGTATGGTTTTCTTCTTTAATGTGTTAATAAAGTGACTTAATTTAAAGCTTCCTAAATTATGGAAATATGAGCTATGTCTGCATAGCTGGTATAAATCTTATTTTTAATATGATGCTGGATTTAATTTGCCTTTTGTTGTTTTCAAAATTTTCATCTTTATAAAAGTGAGCTAGGCCCATAGTTTTAATTCTTTCCTTCTTCCTTCCTCTCTCCCTCTCCCTCTCCCTCCCTCTCTTTGTTTCTCTCGCTTTTCTTTATTATTTTCTTACTTTTCCTGACTTTGGCATCAGGCTTGCAGAATATATTGGAAAGCTTTCTTTATTTTTCCATGTTCAGTAATATGGGAATTTTCAGTTCCTTGACAGCCTGAGAGAACTTGCCGGGAGAATTGACTGGGCCTGTGGTATTTTGGTGTCCGTCTTAGACCACCTTTCCAGTTTCCAATTTCCTCTGTGTTTATTGGTTTCTTTAAATTTCCTACTTCTTTTGTCAACTTCGGTCATTTGATTCCTAGAAAATCATGTTTTGTTCTTTGACTTTCAAATTCATTATTATAACGTTTTATATCATATTCTCTTCAATATTTCTAAGCTGCACTGTATTTGAATTTAAAGTGACTTTTTTCATTTCTAATATTGTTTATTAGTGTCTTCTCTCATTTTATCTTGATTAAGCTTGTCTCAAGTTTGTCAATTTTATAGGTGTCCCGCCTCCAAAAAAAAAACCAAAACTCATAAAAACCTCATATGGGTTCTATGGTTCTGTTTCATTGGTTTTTGTTTTTATATTTATTATTTCCTTACTTTGGGGAATTTCTTTTATGTTCTTCTCTTCGATTCTTGGGTTGAAAGTTCAGATTATTTATTCTTAAAATGTCTTATTTTCTAATAATTGCATTAAGTCCATAATTTTTTAGTATGGTTTTGGCTGCACCCCACAGATTTTTATATGTAGTACCTCTTGTCATTCATTTCTGATTAATCTATAAGTTCAGTTTTATTTTTTTAAATCTATAACTCAAGTAATTTGGAGTATTATTTCTATTCCATTAGAATTAATTGTTTTGTGGGGATTTTAGAGTTAGTATTTCTTTTTTGCTGTTACTTGCTGATTACTAAATTTGTCTGAGGAGTTGTTACTTTTTAGAATGAGTTGAAATTTGCTTTTCGAGCCTGACATATGTTTATTTTTTGTGTGAATGTTCCACATTTGTTTAGAAAGAATGTGTCTTCTCGGATGATGGGTACAGAGTTCTTTAAATAGCTGTAGATGGAGCTTGATTACTGTGCTATTCAAATCCTTTAAAGCCTTCCTTATTATTTGTCAATTTCTGAAAGATGTGTTCGCCTCCATCCCTTAGATATCACGGCAAAACAAGCCACCTTGAAACTCAAGGGCTAAAAACAGCAGACTTGTGTTACCCACATGTGCCTGTGGTCAGCCGGGTTCAGTGCCGCTGCTGCAGGGGGGGGTGGCGGGTGACCCTGCTGCAGTGGGGGTGGCGGGTGACCCTGCTGCAGGGGGTGTGGCGGGTGACCCTGCTGCAGGAGGGGTGGCGGGTGACCCTGCTGCAGGGGGGGGTGGCGGGTGACCCTGCTGCAGGCGGGGGTGGCGGGTGACCCTGCTGCAGGGGGGGTGGCGGGTGACCCTCCTGCAGGGGGTGGTGGCGATGACCCTGCTGCAGGTGGGGGTGGCGGGTGACCCTGCTGCAGGTCTGTGCATCAGCTGCATGGCTGTGGTTCAGGCTGTGGTTGCTGGGTTGATTCTGCCCCTCACTGACGTCTGGGTTGGCTGGAGCAGCCCCCAGGGAGTAGCACTGCGTTGCCAGCCAACGAGCTCATCCAGTGTTCAGGAGAATGTGCACCGGGTCAGGAGTTCTGCCCTGAGCCTGGTCTAGCCCTTCAAGGTCTGTGTAGTGGGTGATAGGTCCAAGCCCTCAGCCCCGGAACCTATGAATAGGACATCTGGAAATAGGGTCTTTCCAGATGAAATGAGGTTGTGGATCTTGAGAAGAGATTATCCCAGAGTGGAGGTGGGCCCTAAACCCAATCATAAGAGACAGAACCTATAATATAGTTGAGCCTATAATTAGCACTATACCTGTTAAACCTGTGTCCCAGAGACTTAAATCTTTGGTCTGTTCATACGCTGGTTGAGCCCTGAGTCTCAGCAGAGCTGCAGCCAACACCTACTCTCCAGTTCATCAGACTCACCCAGGACAACAAACCAAAATTGATGATGGACAACGACCATCCCATAAAAACAGAGCGTATCTACAACGACAAGCAGGGCAGTTCCATCCATCTGCCCCCTTAGATCTAAGCCCCTTCTCAACCAGAAGCAGAGTGGGCATCACCATCCCCAAATCCTCAGGACTGAGGAATGAACAAACATAAGGGGGGAATGCAACTATGGACTAAAGTAGACTTATGATTATTCTAGCAATGGAAGAACTTGTAACACTGATGTAAAGGCAGTGGCCACCAGAGGATCTGAGGGGAGGAAGAGGGAAGAAGAGGTGTAACATGGGGGCATTTTTGGGACATTGGAATTCTCTGCATGACATTGCAATGATGGATACAGGCCATTATACATTTTGTCAAAACCTATAAAATTGTGCAGTGCAAAGTGTAAACTATAATGTAAACTATAGCCCACGGTTACTGGCAATGCTTCAATATGTGTTCATCAATTGTAACAAATGTACCACACTAATGAAGGATGTTAATGTGGGAAAGTGTGGGAGGAGGAGAGGGTGGGGGCATATGGGAATCCCCTATATTTTTTTAATGTAACATGTAAACTGAAGCTTCTTTAAAAAATAAAAATGAAAAAAAGAGAGCCAGAGAGGGAGAGGACACAGAGAACACAGAGAAAGGCCGTGCTGAGAGGGGCAGTGGCTGGAGTGGAGCGTCCAAAGCCAAGGGGTGCCAAGAACCCCAGCAGCCACCGAAGGCCGGCAGGGGCACGGCGCCTGGATTCTGACGTCCTCGCCTCCAGACTGCGAGAGGAGAGATTTCTGTTCCTTAAGTAGTGGAGACTTGTCACAGCAGCCGAGGACACGGAGACAGCCTGCTCTCACACAGGTCTGCTAGGTCCTGCTGACACAGGGTGAACGAGGTCCAGAAATTCCCTGGAGATGCAGGCTGTGCTGGGAGCTGGCTCTGCTTATGGGCTGGAGGCAGTGAGGAGTGGTGGGAGGCAGCGAGAGGCACCTCTTCAGGTGAGGCCATTACGTGGTCTCCAGGCAAGGAGAGACTACTCTTCTCTAGCAGGTCCAGGGGAATGGGGGGTTCAGGGCTGCTGGGATCAGCTACCGCAGTGCTGCCAGCCGGCTCCCAAGGTCTGGCTCCTTCGCTACCAGCTACCCCTTCAGCCTCCTCTTCAGCTCTGCCCCCAGTCAGACCGCAGGTCTTCCTTTCAGCACAGTATGACCTGTGAAGGCGCCGGTAGGGCCTCTGCCGTGGAGAGGTTAGAAGTGAAGACAATGGTTACTTCTGGGGAAGAGAGTGAGTGATGGGGAGGGGGCCTAAAGGGGCTTCTGGGGCTACTGGGCATGTATTGATCTGGGGGAGTGGTTAGGGAGCTGTGTTTACCTTGTGAAAATTCATTAAGCTCTACACTTGTGATCTGTGCACCTTCGTGTGGATAAAGTATATTGTGATAAAAATTTTAGTTGTAAAAATTTTTTTTAAATAACACAATAAAAGCTGCCTTAGAGGCTCTCCAGTTTCAAAAGTATGTCTACGTTGGCAGCTGCCTGCCTTGAGCCAGGGCGTCTTTTTGTAAGTTACCTAAAACTGTCATAAACAGCCAGACCCCTCTAAATTCACTTTAGTTAGTGTTATTTCCATAGCAACTAAGTGAGATACTACCCCGTCTCCCAGGGCGTTTCCCTCAATAGCACCTCCTCCAGGGTCACCTCGCACGGAAAGTAAGTCACTGTGATGCCGCCACCTGCCACGGAAGAGCTCCATCTCACCGTCCACCAGCCACGGCACCGCCACGGCTCTCGGCCAGGTGAGCAGCGCCACTCCCGACTGAGGTCCTGTTGTTTCCTACCCGAAAGCTCTGGAAATCAGTGTGAGGCAAGGATGAGAGGTCTAGCGCTTGACCAGGGAGGAGCAAGCCCAGAGAGTGGAGGAGAGGGAAGCAGCAGCGAAACAAGGCTGAGGACGCGGGGCTTGGCCACGCTCTCCCACGCGGGCCGCGGCTTCGCCACAGCGGCAGAGACGCTGCAGGTGTGTAGCTGACAATTTTGTGAGCTGCTTCAGACCTCCTCAGCCTCCTCTCCTACTCCAGCCATCTCCACAGCCACTTTCACACAGGGGTCACCTGCAGCGCCTTTCCGTGGCCCGCGCCACGTACCTCCCACCTCCCGCCCCGGGCTGCTGTGACCCAGGAACCCCCTCAGCTCTCGGCACGTGCAGCCCACAAGTGCCGAGGGCACGAAGCCCCGCTCTGCTCCCAGACGGGCAATGCCGAGATGCCTCCCCACTGCAGGCTGCTCACAGCCCACCCTCCCGCCCAAGTGAGAGCGACAGTGACGACGGAGACCCTCCCGGAGGCGGGGGCGGGTGGCGCCTGGGTAAGGCACCTCAAGAAAAGTTCAGCAGAGAGCAAACACCACGCACGTGTTTGTAGGTCTCGTCAGATCTCTAAGCAGACAGAGAGTCGTGAGGCTTCCGCCCAGAAACCAGGCGGCGCTGCTCGCTAAAGCAGTGGGTGTGGGGACGTGCAGGGCGGTGGGTGCAGGAAGCTGCTACCCGCAGGCCTCAGGCCTAAAATGTTTCTCTCCAGGGATGAAAACGACATTACGTAAGGGTAAGAAATGCCGGCATTGCTGTGGATGTGGCAAGAAACGTAAAAGAAAAAAATTTTTCTTGTCTATAATTTTTAACTTTTTACTTTAAAATAATTACAGATTCACAGGAAGTAAAATGAAAGTTTTTAAAGGATTTTTTTTTTGTCCAACCAATTGGCAAAAAAATTTAAATATTACTGATATCTAATGCAGGCAAGGGTGCAGGGACAGGGGGCTTTTGGAGGACAATTGGGCTGCACCTTTAAAATTGAATATCCACGTACGCTCTGACCCACCGTTCCAAGCACGGGAGAGCTATTCACACATCTGCACAAAGGCCAGATCTCCATCGTTAGGGATATAACACATCGATGAGGTGGAATTCTATTCAGCCATTAAATAACGACGAGAAAACTTTATATGTTTATTAACATGGGAAGTCTCCAAAAACATATTCTTAACTGGAAAAAAAAAAAAGACAAGTTAAAAAAACAGTACTATAGTAGAGTGTGATACTATTTATGTAAATATAAAAACACACATAGAACCAAAACATTTGTGCCTACATAGCTACAGAAATGTCAAAGCAGAGAAAGGAGACTGCAGGTTGAGAACCAATTTGGAATTTTATTTTATTGGCATGGTTTTACTATTTTGCAATGAGAATATATTCATTTATGATTTGTATGTTTAAAATTTTTAAAAGAATGAACAAGAACTTCTAGCATGATCATGGCTGCATGAGACACCTTCCCTTCTCCTGATTGCCATGTAAAATTCCATTTGAAGAAAAGTAGACTCCTACTTTTTTTACCCAAAGTTCAGCAGTTTTTAACAAATAAATGACCTTCAATTTTTTTTTTTTAACAATTGGTCCATTTCACAGCCCTGAAATGATTGTTTTATTTTGTTTTGTTTTATAATTTTGTACAGTTTTATAGTCAATTTTTGGAGAGAAGATGTGCTGACTTTTTTCTCCACCATCACTAGAATTCAATCATTTAATTTTTACTTGAGTTTATGTTTTTTTGTTGTTGTACCAAAGTTTTCATTTTTATGGAGTCAAATATATCAATCTTTTATAGTGTCCGTATTTTGGATTCTGAGTAAGCAAGGTATTCCTCTAAAGTGTATGAATAAATATTTTTATGATTTCACTTTTACATTTAAATTTCAGAGTCATCTGGAATCTTACTCTTGTAAAGAATGAGGCAGGGACTCAGTTTTCGTTTCCATGCACTCAGACAACTGTTCTAAGATGTGTAGTGATGACCCTTTGCCCTCATTGCTTTAAAATGCTGCACGTCTGGGGGTGGGGGAGCCAGCGGGTCCGTGACCATGCGTGTGAGCTGCAGCAGAGCCCAGTGGGAAGGAGCAGCCTCCCTTCCAAGGCTGTGCCCAGTGACTCTTGTGGCCCATGCTAAACTTGCAATTACACAGAGAAGGGATTCCTAGCTAGGCTGACACCTTAGGGTCTGAGCAGAGAATGGCGTGGTCTGACAAGCTTTTAAAGGATGACCTCGGCTGCTATGGCAAAAACCAAGTGAGACATAATTGCGTCTTGTATCAGGGAGTAGCGGGAACTGGGCAGTGGTCGTATATCTAAAGTACAAATAAAAGGCCTTGCTGGTGGACTGGATGCAGTGTACGAGGAAAAGGGAGAGGTAAACGATGACTCCAGGGTTTTTGACCTCAACAACCAGGACAGGTTGCCGTCAGCTGAGATGGGGAGACTGAGGGACCGTCTAGTTTCAAGGCGGCTGGAGTCAAGAATTGGGCTTTGGATACGTTAGGCTTGAGGCGCTTTCCAGACCTCCACGGGGAGCTGTTGTAATTCTGGACCTGGAGCTGGATGCTGTCACCCTGGGGATGGGGCATGTGCTCCACGTGTGGGGAGAAGGCTGCACACGGATGTTTGGGTGGCCTGAGAGGTGGGTTTTAATGGAGAGCGCTACTGCCCACCAGTACCCAGCCTCTTCTTCCTCTCCTAAGAGAACACCCAGGTTTCGCTGGGCACAGGGCTTCCCACCTGGGGTTACCTGCAGTCATATGGCTGAGCATTAGCTAACGTGAGGGTGGCAGAATACAGGTCCCCTCGGGTCATACCTAAAGGGGATGGGTGGCACTTCCTTGGCCCTCTGGGATGCAGATGTGATGGTAAGAGCTGGAGAAACCGTCTTATGTCATAAAAATGGAAACCACATGTTAAAGATAAGGAAAATGTCAAACATCCCAAAATAAGAGAGAATACTATAATAAACCCCCATATACCCATCGTCTAGATTTAGCATTTGTTAACATTTTACCATATTTTTCTCATCATTTTTTTGCTCAACTATTTTAAGGAAAATTATAGAAACATGGCATTTCATCCCTAAATTTTTCGATACGCATCTCTGAAAAATAAGGACATTTTCCTATGTAGCCAAAATACCTTTGTTGCAATGAACAAAGTTATAAAAAGTCCTCAATATGTTATCTAATATCCATTCCATCTTCATATTTCTCCAACTGTCCCCCAAATGCCTTTTTAATTAATTTTCTGAACCAGGGTCCAACCAATGTCCACACATTGCATTTATTATTATGTCTTTTAAATCTCTTTTAATCTAGGATAGCTTCCCTCTACCCTTTTTTGTTCTTTCATGACACTGGCCTATTGAAAACGCTTGACCAGTTGTCATGCAGAATGTCTCATCTTCTGGAAGCCAAAAGTTATTTCTAAGACTTCCTTAGATTCGGGCTAAATTTTGGGGCAGGAGTATGCTATAGATAATACTGTGCACTTCATTTTGCATCTCATCAGGAGGCACATAAAATCTGGTTGCCCCATATTAGTGATGCTAAGATTATAAACTGATTTAAAAAATCACTTTAATAGGCAACATAAAATATGCAAGAAGGGTAATAAAGATATTGATATTATTTAATCCAATATTCTAATTCTTGGAATTACACTTTAAGAGAATAATGCATCCAAAGGGAAAAAAAATTCTGTTCATGAAGGTTTTAGGCACTCACATTTTTTAAGAAAAATCAGGAGACAATATGAATATTCAACAGTAATAGTTCTGGTTCATTGATGTCTTCCTTCGGTAAACATGCGTTTAGCCCTTACCCTGGGCTGGGTATTAGGACCACAGAGACAAACAGGGCCCCTGCGCCGAGGACTCACTGATGGGATGAGCGTGCACACAGCAGGGCCGCCTCGGTCTCAATGATTTCCGTGTACTTCCCCCACATGAGGAAGCACTCAAGAATTGATTTCCAGTTCATCTGATATTAATTCCTAATGTAATTGCAACGTGGTTTTATAAAAAGCAAACAAAATGATTTTTCAGGCGGTACATATTGATCGCCTGTAGCCCTGAAACATTGAAGAGAACCAAGATATGGGCGCCAATATTCACTCAACAATGGAATTGCATCCGCCAACTTTTAATCGCCTAAGGGAGGGCGGCTGGAGGGAAATGGAGCATGCCTTACCTGCAGATGTAAATCGTATCCGTTTTTAATGATGCTTTCTTACTACCACTGAGCCCAAAGTCAGCTTCCTGGAAGGCAACAGCAGGCGTACTTGCCCCATTGCCAGACCCAGCTCAGTAGCCCAGAGTCAGCACAGCAGAGGCAGGTGTGTGCAACAGCCCCGTGTCCTGCCTGGGAGCGGCTGCCGGTGCTGACCCTTCTGCACGCAGAGGCTCCCTCCCACAGCCTCACAGTGGAGAGAGCCAGCCTGTCCTCTGGCTGACTCCAGCTGCCCTCGCTGTGTAGTCTTTACAAGAGATGAAATTACTCAGGCTGATGTTATCTGTTTGTCCCACTGCCTGGGAGCTGCTTTTCCATCACCACTCTGCTTTCTGTGCCACAGCCTGCTCTTAGGCATGGACTTTTAGGCAGCCACACACACTCTTTTATATAAACTCTCTAGAGAGATGCTGAAGTTTGATTCTGGTTTAATAAACCATCTGGCACTCTGATTGTCACACATAGCCTCTGTCCAGTCCTTGGTCAGACAGGGGTCAGAGCTTCGCCGTGGCCTGGATCTGCCAGCTCAGGCCTGGCGGAGTGCCTGGGGGGCCAGCAGGAAGGGTTCTAGGCAGCAGGAAGTGGGTCGGCTGGGGACCGGCAGGCTGGAAGGGTTCTAGGCTGCGGAACCAGGTCCAGGGTGGAAGCAGAGAGTGAAAGTGGCACCAGGAAGCGGGGCAGGGCACGGCGAGGCTGTGGGCTGGGCAGGCTTGCTCCAGGAAGGATGCCTGGTGACCTGACCCTCCTTCAAGAGCAGCGGTCCCTCTTGGCACTCATCTTGCCATGCCCACAGCCACCCCTGGCCATGTGGCCACAACCACGGGACTCTGATGGCTCCAATCTCTGCTGACCCCTCCATCACCCCCCGCTGGTGCTGGACACCTCCCCGGAGTCGCTCTACTGCTATTTCAGACCCCAGCCCTTTCTTCCTTCCCCTCAGAAGGTGACCGTGCCACATACCGCACCAAAAAGACGGAAGGCTTCTATCCCTGACTTAGGTTCCAGGAGCAGGCCTGAGACAGGGCTCGGGTGAGGGCGTTTATCTGAGGGGTGGTCCCAGGAAGCAGAAGGGAGAACATGGGGAAGGGGAGACAAGCCAGCCGCTGGCATGAGCAGGTCTGTGGGACACGGGGCTCGGCCCTGCTGGGCAGGCTCGGGGGAACGGTGTAGAGCCTTCCTCCGATTTTCCCAACTCCCCTCTCCTCAGCGTTGAGGACTGCGGGGAGGGTGTGAATTCCCCCAGACCTGGCTTTGTGTGGGAGCCATGCCGGGAGCTGTCCTCCACAGCAGTGCTGAAACGAGGGGGGGAGGTTAAAAAGCTCTACTTGAGTGCTCTACTTGTCCAGGTGTCTTACAGTGAGACGTAGGAAGCAGAGACAGACACTGGCCTGAGAGCAGTCAGGCTCCTGGCTCCAGTTGTTCAGTCAAGCAACACTCCCACCTCGCCCTTGGTTTGGGGAAGGATCAGCCAGGTGAGAAGGAAACACGGTAGTCTCAAAGAGATTAACTGAGGAAAGTTAATTGTTCAATTATGCTGCTATTATTCCTACAGACAAGCAACAGCAGGGACCGAAATTTGAAAAAGGATCACTTGACTTGAAGTGGAGAAAGTCCTGGAAATATTGTCATAATCTGGTCTCACTGGTGGATCCCAAGCTCATGGTATTTGAGGGTGAACACTGGGTTTGAGAGGTCTTGTTTTCTCTCCAGTCTGCCAGGCCATCACGCTATAAAATTTCTTCCCCTTGGCTGCCAGAAAAGAATAGGTGACATGGCTCCACTGCCCTGGCTTAGATAATGTCTTGTCATCCTTTCCTAGGTTTTAGATGATTGGGTTCCCAGGCCAGCAGCTAAATCCAGTTTGGTCAGTGGTGAAGGGGTGGGTGACTTGGTACTTCCCTGGAGACCTTCAACAGGATAGCATAAAGTTTTCCATTTTAATTAAAGTATACAGTTCAGTGGTATTAAATACATTCACAGTGTTGTACTACCTTCACCACCATCCATTACCAAAACCTTCCCATTATCCCAAACAGAAACTCTGTACCTGTGGTGGGTTGAATTATGTACCTGGGGCTATGAACCCACTGTAAATGGGAACTTCTGAAGGTGTTGATTCAGTGGGTCCTAATCCACATTTTTGGAGTCCTTTATAAGCAGAAGAAATCAGTAACAGAATGAGAAAGCCCCACGGTGGAGAAGAAGCTGAAGGCAAACAGAAACCAGAAGACGCCATCCCCACATGCATTGCCACGTGACAGAAAAGCCAAAAGCCCAAGGGTGGCCGGCAGCCAGTTCCACCGTCTTCAGGGAAAAGCATCACCTTTCAGATGCCTTGATTTTGGACTTCTCCTAGCCCCAAAACCGCGTGCCAATAAATTCCTGTTGTTTAAGCTCACCCACTGTGTGGTGTTTGTCTTAGCAGCTAGAAAACCAATATAACTCCCCATTCCCCACCCTTCTCCCCTCCCCTGTTACCCCATAGTCTACTTTCTGTCTCCATGAATTAGCATAACTACTGCATGTAAGTGGCATCATACTATATTTGTCCTTTCGTGTCCTTTAGCTCATGCAACATGATGTCTTCAAGTTTCATCCATATTGTGGCATGTATCAGGACTTCATTCCTTTTTAGGGCTGAGCAATGTTCCAGTGTGTGTGCACCACGTCTGTTCATCCACTCTCCCCTGACAGACACTGGGGCTGCTCCCATCTCTCCGCTGTCATGAATGATGCTTCTATGAGCATATCTGTTTGAGTCCCTGCTGTCAATTCTTTGGGGTATGTATGTAGAAGTGGGATTGCCAAATCATATGGTAGTTCTATGTTTAACTTTTTGACTGTTTTCCACAGCAGTTGCACCATTTTATATTCCCACCAACAATGTACAAGGATTCCTATTTCTCTCTACATCTTCACCAACACTTATTTTCCATTTTTTAAATAGCCATTCTAGTGGGTGGGAAGTGGTATCTCATTGTGGATACAGTCAAATCTTAACCTCAAATCCATATGACTCCAAAGTGGATCCTCAATCTACACCTTCACAGTGACCTCCTTTTCCCTCGGGAAAATCTGGTTGTTCTATAGTCACTTAAACGAAGATGATCTCAACTTCTTAATGAATTATAAAATCATCAGTGAGATACTTTTATAAATTTTTAAGTGACTTTAACAGCTGGGCATCAGTCTATTGGGGAACTAAATTGCTACATTAAATATTTATTTTTGCAGGTGTCCTATAGCATTAATAAGTTGAATAAATGACACTAGCTGCTATTAGCAATGACAATATTTTTTTAAAGATTTATTTATTTACTTTTTATCCATTTAACCCCCCCTCCCCGTTTTTGCTGTTTTTGTGTCCATTCGTTGGGCAATTCTCTGTGTCTGTTTCCTGCCCTCTCCTCTCATACTTTTCCTGCTGTCTTCACCAGGATTTGATCCTGGGAAACTCTGATGTGGGAGAGAGGCGTTCTGCCACCCGCACCACCTCAGTTCCTGGTTTTTTGGTGCATCTTGTCTTGGCTCTCCCCTGTGTCTCTCTCCTGTTATGTCTTCATCTTTTTGCGTGCTTCGGCGGGGCCTGGGGCTCACCCGCTCACGGGGCCGGGTGGCATGCCCGTGCACCTTCTATATTTTTCTTTATTTTACTGGGAGGTCCTGGGGATCGAACTCACGTCCCTCCATATGGGAAACGGACGCCCAACCATTTGAGCCACATCTTCCCCCAGCAGTGATGACGATATTAACAAGATTTTTAATTTCATCACCAGCACTAAGCTTGTGTACACCAGGCACTGTTGTCAGAACTGGGATAGAAAGGGATATGAAACAGTGTCCCTGCTCTTGAAAGCTGGACAGAGAGCATCTAGACCCAAAAAGACATAAAGTACATTAAAACAAACTAAAAGAGAGTCTAGGATAAGTTCACCCATGGTCTAGGGTGGTTCAGAAGGCTGCAGTGAGTTGGTGGAAGTTAAATCTAGGTTTATTTCTTTTACTTCCGTTGGAAATTTTCTGCATCACCTGGGAAATACTATAGCACAATTGTTTCTCCAGTGAACTAATATTTCTGCCTAATTCAACACCAGTCATTTTATTAAGGTGTGATAAGGTGGCTTGACATTATTATATTATCCCCCAAAGCCGGCACAGAATCTCAGAATCTCCAACTCATGAAGAGCATAAACAATGTGACAGCCTTTCATTTCAGGGAACTTCCTGGTCACCCAAAGGTTATGAAATAAGAAAGTCAGCAAAACTGAAACACTGACCTGGGAAAAAAGTAATAATCCACTGCCCTGACAGCTGGGAGAAAAGGAAAGGATTTGTATTCGTATTTTAAATATCGTTTCCTTCAAAATCCGAGCTAAGTTTGTTTTTCCAATTTAAAACCAACTGATGGAGTAGAATCACATTTTGTTAAGGATTTTTCTTCTTTCCTCTACTTTTTTTTTTCTTTTTTTCTTTTCTTTGACATACTGGGTCTGGGGATTGAACCCAGGACCCTGTATGTGGGAAACCAGTGTTCAACCACTGAGCCACAGCAGCTTGCCTGAGTTGGCTTTTTCCTTTGTTTGCTTGCTGTGTGTTTCTGTTTTTAGGAGGCACCGGGGACTGAACCCAGGACCTCCCATGTGGGAAGCAGGCGCTCAGCCGCACGAGCCACATCTGCTCCCCCCTTTGCTTCTTACTTACCCTCCTCACCTTCACCGCTCACCGAATCTCTAGCCCACATTTCTCCCCACAGAGGAAAATAAGAAGCTGAACAAAGTCGAAACCTCTGGGCAAATTTTCTAGGGGTGTTTAGCCATTCCTTTTCCTTTTTCTAGTTCATTCCATTGGTTGAGGTCCCAAAATCCACTGTTAGTTAGGCCCACTAGCCAGCCAGGAGGGTCCTCTGACAGCCACAAATGGATCCCAATTTATAAGTCCTTTCTTCAGCTCTCAAGAGAGGAGGCCACACTGGGGTTCCCAGGCGAGCCTTATAAACTCTGAAAAAGTAAGGGCGCAGGGCTGCTTGTGCCAGGCCTGGAGAAGGGGGGCTCGCCTTCATCTCGTCATCCTCACACAGCCTCTGGGCAGTCCTTTTGCAAGAATCTCACCACTTAACTCAGCACAGCTTCAGCTGCCTGAGGGGCTCTCCCTTCTATGACCACGTAAAGCACTTGATTATTGTTTGGTGAGAAAATATGAAATTTCAATCATTCCTCAAACAATAAATATTTGCTTCACTAACTCAGCTCTAGGATTTATGCTGCTCCTGTGGCTTTCTATGCACGCGACCACCTTGCAAGGCTGAATTGCTGCCTAACCTTTCTGAAGACATTTGAAATAGCATTTAAAGTCAACACGTGTGATATTAACACACACAGGACTCAGTCCAAGAGAGACCAACATGAACAGCCAAGGCCAGGTTTTAGCTTCCAGCGACCGTAAGATGCCCTCGATTGTAACACACGACCTGATTTCAGAAATGTGAGGCCGTGAAGAAACGTGGATACAGCTCACACAAGTATTATATGCATGTACTGACTTAGATGACATAAATCGTATCAAAAGGGAAATCATTTGCCCACAAGAGGCCTTCTAATTGCTCTTCCCATTTCCACAACTTCGAGTGCACTTCAGAGCTACATCCCGTTGTCCCCTGAGCTGGCCTAGTTCTGAACACCGGACAGCGACTTGAGGACCCTTCTCGTGAAGTGAGAGCAATTGCCGCGTGGGCGTCCCCAAGCGCAGCCCTTGCTGTC
Source organism: Cabassous unicinctus (assembly GCA_029593785.1). Classification (NCBI taxonomy): domain Eukaryota; kingdom Metazoa; phylum Chordata; class Mammalia; order Cingulata; family Chlamyphoridae; genus Cabassous; species Cabassous unicinctus. The sequence goes on along the minus strand of JAQZBX010069388.1, from coordinate 1,464 downwards.
CCCACATGGGGCGGGAGAGTGTGCGCCGTCCTGCTGCGGGCCCTTCGCCACGGGGTGGCTTCTCAGGCTCGGGCACTGCCATGAGCGTCTCTGTCCAGGGATGGAGGAAGCGCTGCCTTGGACTTGGGGGCAGCACCGAGGCAGATCCCAGGCTCCAGGCGGAGTCCCACAGACGCCTGCCGAGTCCTCTGCCCCTAGGGACACCAGTGACCTAGCACCAAAAACTGGCTTTCAATGCCTTGAACTTTCTGGAATTGGAGACTATGTAGGCAAGTTGCCTGAGCCAACTCTAAGGACGCGGCTTCTTTTTTCTTTCTTTTTTTTACACATCAGTGGGTGGCAAATTTTATTAAGCTCTAAGTATCCTATCCAAAACGTCTGCCTTTCTTCAGTAATTCCGTAATGCTTAAAATGAAAGATTATATTATATAAAGATTATATAAAGAATTATATAAGGGTAATTGAAAAATCTGTGAAGCATGGTAAGCATATTGTTTTCCTTTCTTTTTTTTAATTAAAAAAATTTAAATTTTATCGAAGTATGTCATTCATACATGAACATACATAAACAATAAGTGTATAGTAAAAGTTGTGAACTTACAAAATAAACATACATAATATTGCACAGGGGTCCCATACATCAACCCACCACCAACACCTTGCATTGTTGTGAAACATTTATTATGAATTATGAAAGAATATCATCAAAATCTTACTACTAACTATAGTACATATCTTACATTTCATGTATTTTCCTCCAACCCAACCCATCCTATTATTATTTCTAAATATATTTTTATTACAGAAGTTGTGAACTGACAAAACAATCATGCACATGTGTGGAATTCCCATACAACACCCCTTCACCAACACACCACACCGTGGTGGGACAGTTGTTACGGATTGTGGGATAACATCAGCAGACTGTGGCCACCAGCCGTGGCCCACAGCGCACACTGGCACACTTCTTCCCTCCTCCCCGCTACCAGCACGGTACGTCTCTGGCATAGGTGCAAGAGCAACACAGTACTGCTGCTACCGCAGCCCATAGCTCACGTAGCTGTGTTTTTCCCACGCTTCCCCACATGCCCACCTAAGGACACTGTGTATTAGTCAGCCAAAGGGGTGTTAATGTGAAATACCAAAAATGGGTTGGTCTTTATAAAGGGTATTTATCTGGGGTAGAAGTCCACAGATACCAGGCCACAAAGCGTTAAGTTTCTTCCCTCACCACAGTCCATTGCCACGTGTTGGAGCAAGACAGCTGCTGACGTTTGCCAGGGTTCAGGCTTCTGGGGTTCCTCTCTTTCCGGGGCTGTGTTTCTCTCCAGGCTCAGCTCCTGTTTCCTCCACAAGGTCAGCTGTAGACGATCAGGTGAACGACTCGCTTCTCTTCCCCTGGGGACTTCTTTCCAACATCAAAACTGCCTCTCAAAAACTGCTTCAACTCTGTTCTTTGCCTTG
>JAQZBX010069387.1:0-15591 GCA_029593785.1 Cabassous unicinctus | reverse complement strand
AACCCGGGGCCTCACACATGGTAAACGGGGGCTCTATCGGTTGAGCCACACCCGCGTCCTGTTGTGAGGGCTTGCTGCATCAGCCCACTAGGCTGTGCGGGCCGGCCTGCCCTCACAAGGAGGCCCCGGGAAGCGAACCCGGGGCCTCCCATATGGTAAACGGGGGCTCTATCGACTGAGCCACTCCCGCTTCCCACCACTGAAATCTTAACATCTTTTCTTAAGCTCATTCACAATTTGTACTTCTTTTGTGAATCAATGGTTCATATCCTTTGCCCATTTTCTATTGATTGCCTTTTCCTTATTGATTTGTAGGAGTCCTTTGTATAATATAATATTTACTCTTTGTTATACACGGCACAATTATTTTCTCTTTCAATATTATTTTTATTATATAGAAGTTCAAAAATTTATGTAATCATATCTGCTGATCTTTTCCTTTATAACTTCTGGATTTTGTCTCTTGGTTAGGAAAGCCTTTCCTAACTCTAGACGAAAAATTATATATTTTATAGCTTTCCTTTTCACATAGCTATTTAGCCATTTGAAAAAGATGTTTGTGTATGTTATGAAAAGAGATCTTGTAATAAAAATGTAAAAGCCATACTTAAATGGGGTGGTCTCCAATAACCTAGAAAATTCATATATGCATTTCATTTTTGATACCATGCAACAAATGAGATATTAATTACATTTAGAAGTATGGGCATTTTGCCCCTTTTAATACTACTTAAAAATGGGCCTAAGGATATAATTTGCATTATTTATGTAAGTCAACCATGTTAAATATGAAACCCTAGCACTTGGGATGAGAACATGGTACAGAGTCTTGTTGACAATGCTCAAAAACTAGTCTTTTGAAATGTAAAACAAAACAATGCAAAAAACTAGTCTTTTGTAAACCAGTGGTTTTCTGAATTAAAGAAATTAAACTCTTTCCTCAAAAGAATATGTAAAACACTTATCTACCCACTCAACTATTTAGCTTCTCCTCCCTGAGGCAGCTCCTCAGACTTGTTAAAATCAATTCTGTCTTCTTTAATTATTTAGGTAAGAATAAAAGAGTCATCCAATCCTGTAACAGTGCTTTCTAAATAACCCAGCTAGGAATGGGTATTCAAAGGCATAAAGATTCACAAAGGAACAACCCAGTAACTATAGCAGCAGAGCAACTGAGTTAGCCCATACTTTCCACTTGAAAAAGTTGTATCGATTTATCAAGGCATATTTATGCAGGGCTATCAGGAACTTCCTGGGCATCATGAAACACTACACTTATATTACAATGTCTGTGATAACTCAACTTGCTATGCTTATTCAGGCACTCAGTTTCAGTTCATTGCGAAGCTTATTAAAGATTAACTTAAGGGCTTTAGCCATGCAACATGAAAAGATAAAAAGTAATGAGAAGTCATTAAGAATCAGAGGAAGGCAGACAACACTGATGGTTGCCTTTTCTTTTTGCCCCAGGTGGAAATGCCTCTCTAAAAGATCTAGTATTATAGGGAAGCTTGGAATCTGTTTATTTTACCATCCAGAAGAATTAAACCGTGGTTCTCAAAGTGTGGTCTGCCGACCTCTAAGAGGTGCACAAAGCCAAAACTATGTCTTCTGTGGTGATATTCCAACATAATGAATGCAAAAGTAAAAATCGAGCTGTTTTCTATTAAGCTAAATGTCAAAAGGATTTGCAAAAATGTAAAACAATGTCACTCAACATTTTTATTGTTTTGGAAAGTATAATTATTTTTCATAAAAATGTTATTTAACATAACGTTTATTATAATGAAATATTATGCTTAAGCAAATTCATAAATATTTTTAAAATCTCATTTTTAATTTCTAAATATGGTAATTACTCACGTAAACAAAAGCTCTTTGGGGTCTTTAATAATTTTTAAGAGTGTAGAAGGGTTCTGAGACCAGAAAGTTTGAAAACTGCTAGACAAAAGCAAAGTGTTTCTGAATATTTTGTACTGAGATCTTAAATTTCTAGGTGTAGCACTTGTCAACCTTTATAATATCATCTTTATGTGTTTAATTATCTGGAGTCTGCACATAATCATGTGGAATCTGACCCATGAAATACAAACTGTGCATCTTAAAAAGTGCTTAAAAATCTGCATCTGAATATTACTTTATTTTAGGCAGCATAAAGTTTTTTCTTACTTGGGGAAAGAGTGGTCTCTCATCTCTCTTCTTTTTTAGGCACTCTGCCATTAATCTCTTCATCGCTTTTGGACAGTTACTCCGTACCTTACTAAGATCCGGAGACAGGTATCCTCGTCCCACCATAAAAATTATCTGGGTAGAAAAAAAGGCAAATCATACAAACTTGCCGATAAGGTGAAAAATACACGAACACTGAAAATTCAACAAGCAGCATACTTATGTCATGTATACTTTTAACAGGTATATTCAATAGAAAGTTAAACACAATGCTAGTATTCCGATTCCTATAAATCAGACTATGGAGAACCAATACTTATTGGGCTGCAAATTTAAATCTTCATGACACCTGGACTACTGCAATGGTCTCCTAATTGCTGTCTGTGTATCCAGTCTCTCCTAATCAAATCCAATTTCCCATAGGGTAATTGTTCCAAAACACAGATCTGATTGTGTTACTACTCTATTTAAAAACAACTTACTGAGCACCAATCATTGTTGGGCACTGTGTCAAGTTCTTTATATGTGCAGCATGAACCAAAAAAGTTAACCTTTTTAGCAGCTGTTTTGTCATCTGCACTTGAAGCTCTTTTGTTTTGGAAGCCTCATGGCAAATTTGAGAACCAAAGCCTCATCCAGAGCAGAGAAGATGAAGCCATTAGGAGCTAATACCTTACCCCAGTGGAGAGTTTAAAATTTTTCTAATTTTCAAATTTTTCTAATTTTTGGTTCTTTTGGATGTAGGCAGACAGATGTTGGAGTCTTGGGACTCTGGGAGGGAAGGGTATAAGAGAGTGGATTTTGATGTTAGAGGGAACAGGTCCAATAGGGGCAGACTAAAGGGTAATAGGGTAGAACTGATAAATTTAGGAATGGTCAAGTCTGATCTCGACACCCTATTTTATTTCCTGTTTGGTGCTGTAATAACCCTGTTTAATTTTCAAAGTAAAGCTTTGATTGCAGTCTGGTCTCTATTGCACAGGTTAAAAGGAAGAAGCTTGGAATGAGATATTAAGAGGAATAGTTTTCTTCCACACTGCCCTCTTCTGAAGCCAGGCAACTGTTAGTCTCAGAATTCCAGGAGCAATCAGGAAAAACATCTTGGAGCAAGAGGTGACAAACATCAACCAAGAGAATGAAAAGTGCTCCAAGGGGTCTTCAAAGTTGAGAGGAAGGGTCTGGACTGCCTATATATATAGGATGGTGGCTCATATATTCTTACTTGACTATCATTGGATGAAAGGCTGAAAAAACTTGAGGATACTTTAATTATAGATGTTAATACTCAAAATAATTGTATTTTGTTTAATTCTTGGGTGTAGGAATTAACCCCATTTTACAGAAGAGGAATCCAAAGCTCAAAGAAATTAAATAATCTGCCCAAGATAATACATCTAATAAGTGACAAAAGAGGAATTTGGAGAGAAAACCATCACAATACAGATCTATTTTTGCCAATTTTATACTGCCTCTGCTCCTACCCTGACTATAATGCCCTCCCAGATCCTCTTTTATAGCTACCTAAAATCTAGATGAATCAAAGCATAATTTTATTTATTTATTTATTTACATGCTTTTATCCATTTTTATCACCCCACCCCTTTTTGCTGATTTTGTGTCCATTCGCTGGGCCATTCTGTGTCTGTTTCCTGCTCTCTCTTCTCATCCTTCTCCTGTCTTCACCGGGATTTGATCCTGGGAACCTCTGACGTGGGAGAGAGGCGTCCTACCGCCTACGCCACCTTAGTTCCTGGCTTTTCGGTGTGTCTCGTCTTGGGTCTCCCTTCTGTCACTCTCCTGTTACGTCATCATCTTGCTGCGTGGCTCAGTGGGGCCTGATGGCGCACCCGTGTGTGGGGCCTGGGGGACTCACCTGCTCGCGGGGCCTGATGGCGCACCCGCTCCCATGCACCTTCTATAGTTTTCTTTATTTTTACCAGGAGGTTCTGGGGATCGAACCCAGGTCCCTCCATATGGGAGACGGACGCCCAACCATTTGAGCCACATCTGTCCCCCAAAGCATAATTTAAATATAACCTTTTCATAAATTTTTTCCTTTCACATCTAGAAGTGATTTCTCCCTCTTCCCTACCACTAAATTGTAATCATTTACTGCCTTGTATGGTTATTAGTCTTTATCTGAGTATGTATCTCATCTTGGTTCCCCAATGAGACTACAGGTACTTGTAAGGACAGGGTCTGTGAACTATATATTTTCTACCTGTACCACTTCTGCCCCCAGTATTTAACACAATATTCTGGATGCAAGAAGTTTTCAACGTTTAAGTAAAGAGTTTCTAGTTAACCACTCACAAAGATGAATGATATATTTTTGCTAATGGATTAGCTATGTCATATATCTGTAGTTTTCAAACTAGGGTAAAGTATCCTTTTACTGAGGTTACATGAAGATTTTCCAAGAGGTATAGAGACATGGTAGTTTTAAGGGAATTAATTTTCAGATAGTTATATCTAACTATAGTATACACATTCCAGGGTATAAAAAGTGCTGGGGCATTGAAGAGATATTTCCAAATATTCATATTTAGTTGGTCTCTAATGAATGGGTAATAAATACTTTTGCAAGCCCATAGTTTCCAATTCTTTGCTTTCAACAAAATTAACTGAATTGTCAGCTGACAGATCATTAAAAAAAAAATTAATGACGTTACCATGTGATTTCTGGTATGTTAGAGGAATGAGTTCATATAATTGAATGATATGGTGTACAGTAAAAAATTAACCTTCCCCAAAGAGAGGTCTGGCCTCTGCCTTAAGCTCCTGGGAGGTAATCGTTAAACCGTTGGAATATCCTGATTATCTTTGTTTACTTAGGAACCTTGGACCAAGCCTGACAATCCATCCCAACAACGCGATTTATGGTGGGAGGAGAGTTTGGGTCACACAGTATCAGCTTGACCTACATAGGGGCTGGAAACTAGGTAAGCACTATGGTCACCTTATCTATGTGACCGAGGCCCAATAAAAACTCTGGACGCCAAGGCAAAAGGGGGAGTTTCCCTGGCTGACAATACTTGGTGCTTATTGTCACACATTGTTTGTGGGAGGTTTTAGCAACATTCATGACTCAGTAGGAGAGGACCACTAGAAACTGTGTGTGTGGAGCTCTTGTGGACTCTGCCTCATGAGTCTCTTCCCTTGGCTGAATTTTAATCTGTATTCTTTCATTGTAATAAAGCATAACATTGAATATAACAGCTTTTCAGTGAGTTCTGTGAGTCTTTCTAGTAAATTACCAAGCCTGAGGGTTAGTCTTGGGGACCTCCAACTTGTGATAAGTGTCAGAACTGTGAGGGTGGTCTTGGGGCTCCTAAACTCTCTATATATCTATAACAAATCCTTCCTTTCCCATCATCTTACATATTTGAACAAGATTTCTCAGTGCTTACTACTTTTTTTTTTTTTTTTTTAAAGGCTTTATTTATTTATTTATTTATTTACCAGGAGGTCCCAGGGTTCGAACCCAGGTCCCTCCATATGGGAGATGGACGCCCAACCATTTGAGCCACATCTGCCCCCATCAGTGCTTACTTCTATAAAAATAAAACAAGGAAAAGACTTATGCTAAACCTTAGCTCATACTAGGAAAAAAAATATATCCACAGATATATGAATTAATTGAAGAGAAACATCCCATATTGTTCACTGATATGTATTTCCAATAAAATTTTACCTTCTATGTTTCTATATATCAAACTCAAGTTATTTTCATCTTTCTTATATTAATAATAATTGTAACAATAGCATAATTCAGAATTTATGTACATATTTTTTATTGCAGGGATGTAACTTAGGTGATCCATGAAAGGCCTTAAAGCATAAAAATGTTATTTTAGGATAAAATTTTGTGAGGGGAACAGAATACAAATAGTTCAAAGAAAAAACAACTATGTAAAACATCCAAGAATTGATGAAGAGCTTTTATATTTTAAAAATGAGTGATGGTAAGTGTTTTAGTTTCCTTGACTGTTCAAGCATATACAATGCAATGGGTTGGCTTAAACAATAGGAATTAATTAGTTCATGGTTTTGAGGATAGGAAAAAGTCCAAATTGAAGCATCTTCAAGGCGATTCTTTTTTTTGCTTGAAAGTCATACTTTATTGGCTATCTTCTCTTCCCTTGTTACCGATAAAATAACCTTATATTTAATAGTTTAAGTAAGAATATCCAAGAAAAGACAAATATAAAAGGAAATCTAAAGGAATGTACACTGCTAAAGGTAAAATGGAAGGCGATTCTTTCTTGCCAAAGACTGGCATCCTGGGGCTGGCTGTTGGTGATCCTTGGTCCTGGGTTCCTTTGTCACATGGCAATGCAGATGGCAGCCTCTTCTGCCCTCTCCCATCTCTTCTGGGTCCCATTGACCTTCTGCGTCTTGCTTCCCATTGCTTTCTCTCATCTGTCTGAATTTCATTCCACGTATAAAGGACTCCAGTAATAGGATTAAGACCCACCCTAAGTTGGGCCACACTTTAACTTCATCAAAAGATCCTACTTACAATGGGTTCACACCCACAGGAATGGATTAAGTTTAAGAACATGTTTTTCTGGGGTACATAACTCCAAACTACCATAGTAGGTATCAAATCAGTATGTTTTTTTTTTAACTATTGTCACCCCAGGAGTGCAGGTGGCACCTCCTTTTTGCTTCTGTGGAACTTCTTACACTAAGGCCATGTTGGTTTTTAGATTTTATTGGATACATTTAAAAGAGGGATATATTAGCTTTAGTTTAAAATGTTAATAGTTAGAATATACTAGAAATTACATTCTTTGCTATTATTTCAACTTAAGATGAAAATTTTTGGATGTCAATTAAAAAATGTACAGGGAGGTACACATAAGTCTTTCAAAATTCTTTCAGGAGGAATGTGAGAACAACAACAACAACAAAAAGTTTGTATTTCCCCACAGAATTCAGTTAGTTTGTAGGGCATAAAGCAATAAATTTTCAGTAAATGTGTCCTCTGGATGCTGACTGAAGAAGAAACAGGAAGAAGGGAAGTCTTTCCTGGATGTAATTTACGGATAGAAGATTCAAGTTTGAAACTCCGGGACTGGTCATTTTCATTTTCAATCTACAATCAGCACTACTGGCATCTCTACCCTTTCATTCACTCTTCTTTATTATCTGAATATATGTCTGTTTATCTTCAGCATCATCCTTACACTGTCCCAGCAGAACTGCAAACTTTGTTGAGAACTGAGCCCATGTTTTATTCATCTCTGTATTCCTCTATATTCCATAGTGCTTTGCATATGGAAGGTATTGGAAAAAACATTTCACTAAAATAAAATAATCTGCCTATTGATAAGGCACTGGTACTTATCATTTCCTCTTTTCTGAGATTTTGTTCTTAGAACCCAGTCATGTTGCTGTGAGGAAGCGCAAACAGCCCATGGCTAGGTCCTTAAGGAAAGGTCCCTATGGAGAAGAAACGAGGCCCCTGGCTCTCAGTCCTGCTGAACTTCCAGCTTCCAGCTAACACCAACTGGCCAGGTATGTGAATGAACCATTTTGAAAGTGGATCTTTACAGCATCCAGTCAAGCTACCCTAGCCAATATCATGTGAAACCGAGATAAACATTTCTCAATGAGAGCAGTGCAAATGTCAGATTTGTGATTAGTTTTAAGCCACTACTTTTGGGTGGTCTTACATTACTAAGTTTTGGGTGGTTTGTTAAACAGCAATAATAACTGGAATACACTTGAAATAAAACATACATGTTATTTTAATGTAAAAAGACAGAGTACTTTTACTCTAACAAAAGAAAAAAAATTGTATAGAGTCAATATACCTAGTTTAAATAAGTACATTATATTTCTCAATCTCACAGAGAAGCTGCATGGAAGAAGAGAATTGGGTGGTTAAAGAGTAAAATGGAATGATGAAGAGGGGAAAAAAGAAAATGACAAAGCAAATTTTCAGTCTTTCAGCATTAGGGTGCATAAAGGTAGAAACACATACTACTTTGCAAAGTAGCGTTAGGGATGATTGTTGCCCAAGGAGCTAAGAGACCTGTTTTAGGAAAGAATCAGAATTCTAGAACTAGAAGGAATTCTTTAGTTCAATCTCTTAATATTATAACTGGGAAAAAAAAAAAAGGATACCTTGAGAAGTAAAATAACCTTCTCAGGTCACACAAGTCATGAATCCTAAGTCTGCTATTACTTTATATTACTTTATCAGAGTCCTGCCTTAAATTTACAGGCAAAACCTGCCAGCTCAGACAGACTACGGGGATGAGAGTAGAGGGGGATGTTTCCTATACTGTATTGTAAAGAAGCAGTTGCCTCATCTCCCGTGGAAAATAAAAATATTCTGGATTCTCAAATATTTTAATCTCAGAGCCATGAAGATCAAAGTATAAGGGAAAGAAAAATCAAGTCAAAGGGATGGATGAAGAAATACTTGGGGATATTTCATTGAGGATTACTGATTCAAAAGAGGGAGTGTTCCATGGAGAATGCCATTTGAAGAAAGATGACTAGAAGGTAATGAAGTAAAATGGGGATAATAGGGAGAGTATATCATTCTTTTATCTTCCACTTGTTTATCAGATACTTAACTTGGTTTCAGACCGGCAAATTCCAGAAGGCTCTAACTATGCTACCAGAAAGAATTAACTAGTAAAGGCCTTACCCTTCTGTTGGTCATTCGCCTACTTCTCTCATGGAGAGTAAGGCCTTATCACATCATTTATTATACTCCCATGGTGGACAAAACACCTAAAATGCCAAGAAGTGGGTGAGTGCAGAACCCTGGGATGCTTTTATCCATTTTTGGAGACAATAATAGTAATTTCAATACTATAACTTTATTATTTTATTAAAATAAACATACTGATAAGTGGATTTCATCCAGATTTTAGGTTCCTAAATTTTTATTAATTTGTAGTATTTATGGTAAAGCAACTAAAAATCAACTAACATCCCTACTAATTCCTCCTGAAAAATAATATGCACAGGAAAAGTAAACATGGCACAGGTTGTTATGCTGTACTGTTGAGTTCAATAAGACTGTTAAAGGCAGAGCACAAGAAATACAAATTAGGGACAATCTTGCTACTTAGACTGCCATGATAAATTCAATAATCTCAGTGATCTAGATCAGTCACAAGCACAGAACTGCAATGTTTCAATCATGTTTTTTAGCTAGCATTTTGGCACACTCTGAATCTAAGTTTCATGCAGACTTAAAACACCGGATCATCAGAATCAGAACATCAAGTCATATGTTGTTTTAATACTCAAAGTCCAAAACTCAACATTCTAAAGCTATGAAGTAGTTAAAAAGACCAAACAAACTACTAAAAAATTAGTTTCATGCTGAATTGGACAGAAATATAGTCTTATTTTAAAAATCCTCAAAATTCAGAATCAAGACCAATGTTAGATAAAAGCCATAAGGCCATTCAATAAGAATATACAAAGTACATGACAAATCAGATTACTAGTTCTCTAAAATTACATAATATTTGAAGCTCTTAGTGAGAAAGTCATTTAAAGCTATCACCAAAAAGACTGAGAGTTGAGCTACTGACCAAAACAAAACAAACAAATGAACACACATACCATTTAAACGAACACATTTATAAGCAAAAACTATCATATTTCATTAGGTTGGGAGGTTATGATGAAACACATAAAAAGTTCATGCTTTTTAAAAAAAGTTCTTAGGATCAATGACTCTCAGTGCTGGCATGTATCAGAATCACCTGGGAAACTTATTAAAAATGCAGGTACTTGGGCCCCACCACAATGAACCAGAATCTGCTCCAGCATCTCTCTCTCTCTCTCTTTTTTTCTGAGGTACTGGGACTGGGGATTGAACCCGGAACCTCATACATGGGAGGTCGGCGCTCAACCACTGAGCCACATGGACTCCCTTGAGTTGGTTTTTTCATTTGTTTGCTTGTTGTTTGTTTGCTTGTTTGTTTTAGGAGGCAACGGGAACCGAACCTAGGACCTGCCATGTGGGAGGTGGGCGTTCAACTGCTTGAGCCACATCCAATCCCAGCATCTCCATTTTTAAAACAAATTCTCCAGGTGATTCTGATGCACACCACAGTGTAAATCTATATTTTTCTTCAATCTTTAATCACAGTTTCTATGTTCAACTATTGTTTTCTATTATATTAACAGTGGAATTACTGCATCCTCTCTCCCTCTCTATGTATGTATACATGTTTAGTGTTGAGGTACATAAGGTAATTTCAGTAAAGTCAATTCACTTTTCTTGGCCTGTTTTAAAAGCCTAAATGAATTTATTGTGGCTGGGATAGAGAAAGCACAAAGTTATATAGGTTACGTTATACTTTCTGGAAGGTAAGGAATAGAGGAGAGGAACTTAGGAAAAAGAGAAGTAAAAAATTACCCTCCTACTAGAATTCTTATCATAAAAGAATCAAAACATCATGTGACATTCCTTCTATTTGCCTGATTCAAAAAAAAATTTTTTTAAACAATAATATAGAGAAACTTTAATAATTTTAAAACAATTAGATATAAAGAAGTTCATTGCAGAGCACCTGCTCTTATAACACAAACTGTGATAAAAAGTATAAAGCCACGATGCTTTAGTAGCAGAGCTGATTCTTCTAATTGCTATGTGGTTCAGAAACCTCGAGCATATCCATTGGTGTATTTCTAGTTTTCAGTGAAAAAATCAAGACTTTTACTCAATTTGTTACACCTTAACAAGACCGATCTTTCAACGAAAGGCCTTACGTGTGGTTCTTATTGCCTAAAGTACCCAGAAGATTTCTAAAACTGGTAACAAAGATAAAGAGATCTTCTTCTTCGGGTTTACCCAGGATTCAGCACTTTTTTTCTGTAACTAATTGGAGCCTTTATACAAACAGTAAATAAACCCCAAGAGAGGTAAATAGTTACCTGGTCCCTGTTGTTGATGTTGGAATAAGGTAACTGTCCAGTCATCAATTCATACAAAACAATTCCAAATGCATATACATCTGACTGAAAGCTATATGGGTTTTTATCTTGCATTCTGATTACTTCTGGTGCCTGTCAGAACATAAAAAGAAAAATATTCTAGTTTATTCTTCACTTCAACTGAATAAAGACTGAAAAATAATTGTAATTCCCAGAGAAATGCTTTTATCTTTAATAACCCATCTAAACTATAATCCACTTTTAAATAAATGGTCAAAATAAATGGTCAAAGAAATAAAACTTAAGAAAAAACCTCCTTACTCTGCAAACTCTAAAAGAGGCAGTATTTGCTGAAATTCTATAATGCATTACTAAGATTTTATACATTTATCAGCCACCCTTCTTTCTGCACAAAACTTCTTGTCATTTGAGTTCTTTCCACAACTTTACCCCATATTAAGGATCAGTTCCCATTTCCCATTCCTGATTCAGCAAAGAAATACTAGATGTGTAGTTACAAGATGCTTGGGAGCAGCACAGCTACTATAGTAACTGCCTTAGAATTTTAGTTTTCCTGTTAGTTCAAATGATTCTCCTCATCTCAGCTTAGGCAGTAATGGCAGAACTTCATGATTGATAAACTCAAATCCCTTTCCTGCCTACAAACATGGTACAAACATGCCATGGATGCTTTCTTAACAAATGCAACAGACAGCAGGCATTTTAAATAGAAGATTATAGTATAAAGAGTCTTTGTCTGCTGCTTCTTGGGCAAAGATACAGACCAAATTATATTTGCTACATTTTTACACATTTTAGTCACTATATTCTACAATTAGATTTCTTAGTGACTACTTATATGAAATACAATAAATGGCTGGTTAAATATTAGCTTAAAAGATATCCTCTTTCACCTTGCATCTTCTGTACTTTCATGTGAAAGGAACCTGAGAAATTGCAGGATATTAATAAAAACTTTGTGAAAACATCAATTTGTTACCAAAACTAGGACTAACTCTAAAAATGGCTTAAAGACTTAGGGCAAGATTCCTGGTTATTGATTTGGGCAAGCCATAAGGAGAGGCAATAATGGCACTCAACCTCAGCTGCAAATCAGAATCATCTGTGAAGCCTTTAAAACTCTCAGTGCTCAGAATACAGATGAATAACCTAATATAAGAATCTCTAGGGGTGAGACACAAGCATTACTATTCTGTAAAGCTTTCCAGATGATTCTAATGTACAACCAGGGTTGAGAACCACTGATGGAAGATCTGTGGAAGATCCTAATGAGAGTGAAAGTATGGGGAGTGTATATGTGATATATACATGCTTTTGTCATACATTGTGTTTACAGTTGCTTTTTTTTTTTTTTTCCTCTTAACTTTATTTGTACATTTAATAATCGAAAATATAAACAATTAAAAAATAAAAAGTAAACACAGATGAATAAATATATACATTTCTCCATTAAATGTAATGGATACATATAAATAATACTTCCTTTAATATAGTCAGATGAAGAACAGTACAAAATAAGCCACATGCAACTATGATGTAATGAACAAGTTAGAATACTCAAGAGGCAGATTATGATACAGATACAATTTTCAAAGCTGGAACACAATTTTTGTGAGGGACAGGATAATAAATCATTTGAAGAACTGTCTTTTTAAAATGTAGTTTTTCCTCACTGTTGTTGATGGCTTCAGAAAAAGGTGCATGTCACCTATTTACAAGAAATGTTATGTTTGATCCTCAATTAGCTTAGCAATTCAATTTGTAAAAACTTTTCACAAAGGATTCTTTCTTCTCTAAAATATAAATAAAATGAAGTTGAGAAGACCATTGTAAATAATTCCGTGGACAACATAACCTTAATTTTGATCAAACTCTTCTTTCCTAATCTACGGATGTTACATATTTACATCTGAAGGCAATATCAACCTAGAAGGATTTATTCAACAATAATATGCATTATTGACTATTCTCTTGTCTTAAAACTCAGATTGGTAAAGGATGAACCTATCTACCCAGGTATTAATGAAAAAGAAATTAGAAGAAAATATAAAACTTGATGTATAATAATCTACTAAGTGTATAAACAACAGTTTTTCAAGAAGGACAAAGCTGGAGACTTGACTGAGCCTAACTTTCCCACCTTAGTTAAAACAAACACATCTTTAAAACATGTGACAATGTTTCTTCATAATTTTGGGTTTTGCAATTTCAGCACTTAAAATCTGTTTCCCGCCCCTCTTCTTAGGATACACTGCCATCTTTGTTACAAGGTGTGTGCCTTAAAGTTGCTGAGATCCAGATTATAACTATTAATTAGCCTCTCCTTATTTATAATTATTAAAACAGTTAGATATATGTTAAAGAATAAAAAAGAATCTAGGTAAGTCCAATTATGAATCTTAGAACTATAAGTGGTGCTAGAAAGCCACTAGTCCAATTCAATATTTCAGATGTAGTCTTAAGGAGGTAAAGAAACTTGCAAGTTACTGGCCAAAGAAGGTTCTAGAATACAGACCCTCCTAAGTCCCAATGTTTCCCTTCCACCTTGCCACTAGTCCTAGTTCCATTTATTGTTATAAGAAATCATAGCTTTATTTAACCCCATGCATTTGCTAACTCTGAATCCTACCTTGTAATTCCCTTCTTGGAGACTGCAACATATGCTCAGAGAAATTAGGCAAATGTGGCTTCAAAAGCCCTTGCAGCTTTTCTGTTTCCATCAGGGTGTCCCAAAATCTTACAGCAGATTAAGTTATCTAAAGCTTAAAATTGCACTAAGACTTTTGGGATACCTGTATTTAGCTTAGAGCAGTGGCTCTCAAACTTTTTGTTCTCAGGACTCCTTTCTACTCTTACAAATTATTGAGGACCCCAAATAGCTTTTATTTATGTGGGTTCTGTGACTATTTAGCATATTAAAACTTTAATTGAGAAACTGTTAAAAATATTTAATTCATTTAAGTAATAAAAATACATAATAATAAACCATTACATGTTAACACATATCACCCATTTTTTAAAATCAAAAATGATGACATTTTCAAAAACAAACAAACAAAAGATTAGTGAGAAGAATAGTAAGTATTGCAATTCCCTTTAATGTCTGGCTTAGTAGCAGCCTGCTCAATTCTCATATTCACTCTTGCATTTAATCTATTGCAGCATGTTTTTTTGGCCGAAGAATATGAAGAAAATCTGGCTTCACACAGGGAAGAACTTGTGGACCCTCTGAAAGGGTTTGAGGGACTTGCAGGAGTACTCAAACCACACTTTGAGAACCACTGACTTAGGCGCCGATTCCTATGATTGTCCTTTTCACAGCCTGCTAAACTAACTGCACCAAAGTTTTAGTACCCTTCTTTCAGAACTTCTCTTTCTGCTTTTCCACAAAGCAGATATAGGAATAAAAGAGAAAGGAAGAGTTATGCAGGGCAGCATAAGGCTGTCAGTATTAAAAATGTGCGTGCTCTCTGTCTTTCCTTTCCCAGCTGCCCCATAATTATAAGATTCCTACTGATCTGAATGAAGTAACTTTCCAATTTAGACTTAAATAAGATTGTGAAACAGTCTCTTTCTCAAAAGGAATAGTTCTCTCAGCAAAACTTTAATAAAGACTACAGATCATACCTGCCTTAAATTAAATTCCTGTTTTTTTAAACAGGGTACACAGAACATTTTGAACACAAAATATTTTACATAGACAATTCTGAATAAATTTTAAAGTGTTTATAAGTATTTTTTTTTTTTTTTGCTTGAAATATATTTAAACTGGTTTCATAATATAAAGAACAAAGTTAAAATCTATTTACATAAAAAGATCAACATTGATTTTTGTGAATGCTGGGAACTATGAAAATGCCATAGTTGAAAACTTCCAGGACTATCTAGTAACTCAGCAGCATCTCAGGGTCCAAAACTTTAATTAATGGAGAAATAGCCTCAATTCTTACCATCCACAAAATGGATCCAGACAACTGTTCAAACTGATGGGACCCACTCCATCGAGATTTCACTGTGGCTAGACCAAAATCACCTATTTTTACTGTGAGGTCTTCATGAAGAAATATATCTGAGATATTGTAAGTAAAGGAAAACAATAGATCTCATTTTCCTATCAGAGCAAGCATTATGAAAATTTTAGGTAAGAGATCTAATTTGTATAATTCTGTATTCTTTTAAAAAGTATAGTATTTCATATTTCCTCTTAAAGTTAATAAATATTTTAAAAAATAATTAGTTTTATTTAGTCTATGATCTGCTTTTAAGATTTTTAGGGGAATGGATGTGGCTCAAGCAGCTGAATGCCTGCTTCCCATATGGGAGGTCCCGGGTTCGGTTCCGGTGCCTCCTGAAAAAAAACAAAACAAAAAACAAACAAGCAAGCAAAACAAACAAACAAACAAAAAACAACTCAGGGAAGCCAATGTGGCTCAGTGATTGAGCGCCGGCTTCCTGCATATGAGGTCTAAGATTCAATCCCTG
>JAQZBX010069386.1:0-15589 GCA_029593785.1 Cabassous unicinctus | reverse complement strand
ATGGAAGAAAATGCCACTATAAATACAGGACAACAGATATTACAATGATGAAAGGAAAAAAGTTAAAAATTTTTAAAAAATATTTTTCATTTTTTTAATAACCTATTTTTTTCACTTTATTTTTGTTTTAGTTTTCTAAATTAGTAGGTACTTTCTTATGTTTAAACCTATCATTATTTCATTTTCCTATTAATCAAATTTGGCAATATTCTTGGCTTTACTTTTGAAGAAGTTTTGGATCACAGAAGGGTTACAACTATGCCAGGGGTGGATCAATGATGTGGTGTGTCAGTGATGGGGGATACATGGGAGGAAGTTCACCTGGGCAAATATATAAGATATATTAATATGTTCAAATGTCCACGGGGCTTTGACACAGTGGGTAGAGATTCACAGAACAGGTGAATGTTTGTTGACTCTCTATGCTGTGGAGCTCTGCCACATTCTCTAATTGAAAAGCAACAATCCCCCAAGTACAGGGGCAATAACTAGTGAAGAAAGTTGGTCCATTAATGGGCCCTTGTTATTGAAGTCTATGCTTATATGTCTCTTGCTTTTGAATTTGCAATTTGGCCTAGTGTGGTAGGGTGCCTAAGAGTTACCTCCTGAGAGAATAATTGTTGCTCAAATGTGGCCTCTCTTTAAGCCAAGCTCAGCATATAGATGCATTACCTTCTGCCATTTAGGGACTGACTCACAGGGATGACCCTCCCTGGCACTGAGGGATTACTACCAAGCACCGGATGATACAACTGATACACCTGGAAAAAACCTTGAATAAAAGGGGAAATAGGTAAAGACAAATTAGTTCATATGGCTAAGGGACTTCAAAGTGAATTGGGAGGTCATCAAAAAAGTAACACTTATGCATATCTCAGCAGGATCTCATAAATGGTCAAAGTAGACACTACCACAAAAAGTGGGGCTCCTTTTGGCTCTGGGACACCCAAGTCCTACAGTCAGGGCAGATAGCTCCAAAGTTTGGTGCCTTGCCAGTGGGCCATACTTTGAGATTGTGCTCCTAACTGTGACAAAGTTGGACTTAGATGTGACTTTTCTACACATGCCTTTTCTGTCCCTTTATTGGAACCTATATGTTTTGCTGGAGTTTTTAGGTGTACATCCAAGAGATTTGAATCTCTGGGCTCTCCATGTGCCAGCTTGGCCCTGAGCCTGAGCAGAGTTGCAACACCTACTCTCCAGGATTTTGGACCCACCCAGGACAACTAACAAGGAGGTGAGGATGGACAACGACCACACCAAGGAACTGAGAGAGTCTACAACTGCAAGCAAGAGAGTTCCATCCATCAGCCATATGCGATTGATGCCCCCTCTCAATTAGAGGTGCAGTGGGCATTACCACCTCAGAATCCTCAGGATTCTGGAATAAAATATAGACTAGTGTAGACTTACAGGTATTCTACTATAGACTTATTGTGATTCTAGCAATGGAAGAAGTTATATCATTGATGTGGAGACAGTGGCCACTGGAAGTGCTGAAGTCAGGGAGAGGGAAAAAGAGGTGTAATGTGGGGGCATTTTCAGGACTTGGAATTGACCTAGATGATATTGTGGTGACAGCTACAGGCTGTTATATATCCTGCCATAGCCTACAGAATTGAGTGGGAGAGAGTGTAAACTACAATGTAAATTATAGTCCCTGTTTAGTGGCAATGCTCCAAAATGTGCTCAATTGCAATGAATGTACCACACTAATGTAAGAAGTTGTTAATGTGAGGAAAAGTGGGAGACCTGGGGAGTGGGGCATATGGGAATTCCTTATATTTTTTTATGTAACATTTTATGTAATCTAAGTATCTTTTAAGAATAAATAAAAATATACTTTAAAACAATTAAATAAGATATTGGTTATAGTTAGCAGTAATGTTTTGGCAATGCTCTTTCATATTTGTAACAATTATTTCACAACAATGCAAGGTGTTGGCAGTGGGGTAATGTATGGGAGCTCTTTATGATATTCATGTTTGCTTTGTAAGTTCACACCTTATACTATACATTTATATTTTATGGATTTTCATTTATCAATGATAAACTTCAATTAAAATAAAGTTTAAAATTATCTTCAGTACAATTCTTGTAAAAGTTATATGCACATATCTCTTATCCTGATGAAGACAACATCAAAATAACAGAACAGAAATACAAAAGCTATGGCTGTCTTTGATGAAGACAATGGTAAGATTCTTCTGAATTGACCTCTGTACATTTTGGAAGATAAAATATGAAAATTGGTCTCTAAGGAATAGAAGAGGCCTTAGTAACAGTATATGTGGAAGCAGAAAGAGGGTTGAGGATGTTTTATTGTCTATGTTAAAATTTAGACAAATGAGAGTGGATGTGGCTCAAGCAGTTGAGCACCCACTTCCCACATGGGAGGTCGTGGGTTTGGTTCCAAGTGCTTACTAAAGAAAACAAACAATGAGCAGAAAACAAGCAAAAAAAAATCAGATAAATGAAGCCTTTGGAAGAGGGAAAGAACATATAATGCTGAGATGTGGTATGTTCATTAAATTTTGATTAGCACAGCATCATCTCCCTTAGCTTCATCCTATTAATAGCAGTTCACCATGTGCAGGCTTAAAAATATCTGTGGGTGCTTCTCTATTAAAATAGAAATTGAGTAAATAGCCAGGGGAAAACATGGGTAGGTTTTGTGACTTGAGGCTTGAGAGGCAAGAGTCCTGATAAATAGCAACCTTGGGACCAAAAACAATTATTTCCAGCTCCATAGGTATATCTCATTAAAGAAAAGTTCAAGGGAAAGTTATCCCCAAAGGACAGAAATCCTAAATAGCTTTCAATTACCTCATTTACATTAAAAAAAACACTGAGGTCTTCAAAATATTAGAAGAATTCCAGATTTTGTACAATTATGTAAATAAATATTTTGAAATGACTAAAATCATGGGACAATTAAGGGAAAACATGACATTTTAAAATTCTAGATAATATATTCAAAGATATAAAAGTTTATTCTGCAACTGTATTTTGTTAGCTGAAAAATAAATCTCACTATGCTAGAGTGTTAATGGAAATTATATATGTGTATATACATAAGTTTAAGCATTACAAAGATCATTTCACTAATATTTTATATGAATAATAAACAATTTTGATATATTTACATTGGTTATATTCAATTCAATTTCTAGTGTTTTGCGTAATGTATACATATTTTTAAAATAATCCTTTTGTTATTATGTGGTTTTTCTATCATCCTCATTTTTATTAAGAAGAGAAAAATCCTTAAGTAGATAAGTGTATTAAATATCAGAAACAACAATAAGAAGTAGTTCATGATGTCTCCCTGCTCATTATTACCTCAGGAATATTTAGAAATTACTTATTTCACAATTTTATAATGTGGAAAACAAAATAATGAGAGGATTGTTATTCCTCAATAGCTAAATATATGAAATACAGTAACAAATTAAAAATCTTCATAGAGCCTAGCTGGTTCCTAATATACAACAAATAAATATCAGAAAATGTTAGTCACAAAAACTGCATTGTGTACCTCAACAATTATTTTGCTATTTGAAAGACTATTTTGCTTATATGGATTGATTTCCTACAAATTCCATTAAACACACTGTAACCGTTGGCTAATTTGATGTAATTATGAATTCCAAAAATATAATTGGATCATGCTTGTAAACTGATCTGTTAATCTGGGCATGATTAAGTTATGATTAGGTCGTTGAATGGGCCATGTCAGTAGGGTGTTGAGCCCCACCCCTTGGTGGGTGGGAATCCAATATAAAAGGCAAGGCAGAGGACAGAGTTGAAGCAGTCTTTGAGAAGCGGCTTTGATGTTGGAAAGAAGACCCCAGGAGAAGAGAAGCGAACCGTTCACCTGATCACCTACAGCTGACCTTGTGGAGGAAACAGGAGCTAAGCCCTGAAAGAAACGCTGCCCCGGGAAGAGAGGAACCCCAGAAGCCTGAACCCTGGCAAACACTGGCAGCTGTCTTGCTCTAACACGTGGCAATGGACTGTGGTGAGAGAAGAAACTTAACACTTTATGGCCTGGTAACTGTGGACTTCTACCCCAAATAAATACTCTTTATAAAGGCCAACCCATTTTTGGCATTTCACATTAGCTCCCCTTTGGCTGACTAATACAGAATTTGGTACCGAGGAGTGGGGAAGTGCTTTTGTAATTACCAAAATGCTGGAACGGTTTTATAAATGGGTAAGGGGTATTTTTTGGAGGAATTCTGAAATCCTTGATGGAAAAGGCCTAGATCACTTTGAAGAAACTCTTGATAGCAATATAGACACTAAAGAGACTTTCTATGATGCCTTAGAAATAAATGATGAAAGCATTATTGGAAACTGGAGGAAAGGCAATCCATGTTTTAAAATTGCAGAGAACTTAGCAAGAATAACTCCTGGTGTTATATGGAAGAAAGAATTTGAAAATGGTGAACCTGAGCATTTAGCTGAAGATCTTTCCAGGGTCAACTTGGAGAATGTGACTTGGCTTCTCCCTGCAGCTTATAGCAAAGTACTAGATGAGTGAAATACACTAAAGACTGAACTTTTAGGCACAAAGAAAACAGAAACTGATTCCAGAACTTCCAAGTTTCTGGAAATCAAATTACAGGATGAAAATGCCCTATTTGAAGACTTTACTAAACTTGGAACTTGTAAATCAAAATTGAAGATGCAGTTATCTCGTAAAGACTTGTGGAAAGTCTTACTGTCTCATGGCTTGGACCCCTGCTTCCTGCTTGCTAAACCAACAAGGTTTTTGAGAGAACTGTATGAACAAAACCACTGTCAGGTTGGACAAAAGAGAACATGGAAAGGAGAGATTGAAGGAGAATCAGCTTTAAGAAGAAAACCGTGGAAGCAGAGTTCTGGACTTATGACATCTCCTTGGGTCAAGAAAGGAGCCCCACACATGTATAAAGAGAGGGTGAATTTGCCCCTGCAGTTGAAGAAGGTGGATGTTCCTACCCAAAGTTCTGAGAAAGTTTTGATGCCCCATGGTGCAGAGAGGGTGAGTTTTCCCCAGCAGTTGAAGAGGGTGGATAAACCCACCCAATGTTCAGGAAAAGTTTTGCCACCCCAAGGTGCAGAGAGGTTGGAGCACATTCCTCAAAGATTAGGGCAGTTAAGGTCAAAACCCCATAGGTCTGAGAGGGGTTTACTTGTCCCCCATGGATTAGAGAAGGCCAGGTGGTCAATCCATTGCTCTGAGAGGGTTGAACCTGTATGCCAAAGGTTAGGGAAAGCCAGGTGGTCAACTCGTTGCTCTGAGAGAGTTGAACCTGTATGCCAAAAGTTAGGGGGAATTTTGTCTTCACCTCACTGTACTAGGGCAACTAAGACTCTAAACCAAGGATTGGGTAAGTTGTGGCAATCACCCCAACACTCTGGGAGGGTGAGTTCTGGAGCTTGGTCAACACCCAGATGCTTGATGAGGGTGGAATTAAGGAAATGGCTGTTGGGCAATCCTATGGGAATGTTGGGTTCCCATGTGGCCTCAAGGAGAAGAAACCATCCTCTTAAGAATGACTCTCAGACTTTGAAATCTAATGGAGGATGCCCTGCAGTTTTACTGAACTGCAGAGGATCCATGACTCATGTTTAACATCCCAGTTTCTTCTTCTGATATTGAAAATGTTTATCCTTTGTCTTTCCATTTGTATACTGGAAGCAGTTAAATGGTTTTGTAAGTTTCAGAGTTCTATAGCAGATGGGATTTGCCTCAAGATGTAGTGTATTTCTTTAAAATGATTATGATATGATTTTGTAGTTGAATTGTTACTGATTTAAGGTTTTTGAATATTGTAATGTATTTTTGGAATTCAGAGGGTGGAGTGTAACCATTGGCCAATTTGATGTAATTATGAATTCCAAAAATATAATTTGATCATGCTTGTAAACTGATCTGTTAATCTAGGCATGATTAAGTTATGATTAGGTCGTTGACTGGGCCACGTGAGTAGGGCGTTGAGCACCCCTCCCTTGGTGGGTGGGGAATCCAATATAAAATGCAAGGCAGAGAACAGAGTTGAAGCAGTCTTTGAGAAGCGGCTTTGATGTTGGAAAGAAGACACCAGGAGAAGAGAAGCGAACCGTTCGCCTGATCACCTACAGCTGACCTTGTGGAGGAAACAGGAGCTAAGCCCGGAGAGAAACACAGCCCCAGAAAGAGAGGAACACCAGAAGCCTGAACCCTGGCAAATGCTGGCAGCTGTCTTGCTCTAACACGTGGCAATGGACTGTGGTGAGAGAAGAAACTTAACACTTTATGGCCTGGTAAATGTGGACTTCTACCCCAAATAAATACCCTTTATAAAGGCCAACACATTTTTGGTATTTCACATTAGCATCCCTTTGGCTGACTAATACACACACTTTTGCATCTATATTTCTTAGTTATCCTTTATAATCTAGCTCAAGTAATATTCATTCAGTGTATGCTAGTTAAATCCATATCTTCAGATACTATTATAAAATAATCACTTATAATAAATGCCATAATCAGATATATCCATTCTCCTCTGTGAGTATAAAATTATCATACAGGGTAGGAAAAATTAATTATGCTAGTCATCTAGAGAATCTATCTCAGCTACCAGTGAATTTTTCATTAGTATTAAAGTATCACATAAATTAAAATTAAACAATATACCTGAGAAATGAGGAAACAGATTTATTTTCTATAAAATGAATATTTCTTTTGCACAATTATAAAGATTTTATAAAATCTATATCATGCTTCTTTCTTCACTAAGTAAAATACAAGGTGTCACTTTTCAAGGTAATCCACATTTATGTGCAATCTTTGGAACAATTCTGCTTCAAGATTCTTTATAAACATGGATATTCTTTAGGAAGGACACATATGTTTTTAACTCTCAGTAATCCTAGGGAACTGGTTATTTCACCTTCCAAAGAAGTCAGTTTTCCTTCAACTTATGTTTGTTAAGGATTATTTGGCTATAACTGATATGAGTTACATATATAAACAGTGCTTATTATTAATAAAATTTTCAAATATTTTTTGTTAAATTTAAAAAGGTATATTTTTAAAAGTTATGAATGTCAATGGTGATTCAATGCATTTTCAATTTTATGTCTAATTAGAAATATAATTATCTACATTATAGAATATGCATAAAAACCACAGAACCCTTAATACAATTATATCTTTTAAAGGTTTGTAATAACATTATGGCATGAAGGAAAAATAATGTAGCTTAAAATTAACAAAAGAAATAAACTGCAATTGTATAGTAGCTAATAGATGAAAGAAAAATGTAACACATTTCAGAAAAAGATTGTGTCATGTAGTGGAAATTTTACGTAAGTGTTTTGAGCATATTATTGCAAACAGGGTGTGACTGATAATTTTAGATACATCACAAAATTTGATGAACTATGCCTCAGAAGCAATTATTAGAAAAGTAGCCAATTTGTCATTATACTGAAAATTCTTTTTAATAGTTTCTAATCTGGAAATAATCAAAATGTGGGAGAAGATAAGAAGTTTCAAGAAAGTTAGAAATGAGGACTCAAAAATAGAAGTCTCTATATACCCCTATAATATGTCAACACGGTTAGGAAAGTAGTCAAGGATAATTGTTTAAGTAGAGATTAGAAGTCAAATCCATGCAAGGAGAAATCCTCTTGACTCAGTATAGGACATTATTGACCTTGTCAGAGCTGGGAACGCTCAGCAAGTGTTTCACAGAGCCCCAGAAGATCTTTCTTATCTTTCATCATCACACCATGTTTTCAGTCACTTTATGTGTATTTTGGGCAAAAAAAAGAAAAAATCTGAAGGATTATTCACCAGGATAGAGGCCGAAAATTTTCCCTAATATGGAAAGGATAATTCAGACTGTATCCAAATGCTTAGGACCAGGCAGATTTGCCATCTTGAGATGAGTAAGAGAGAGAATGATGGCCTAGCACCTAATAAATCCATAATAATTTTATTTTCATGAAATGTACCACTTAAATGAGAGCACTAGTATTCAAAATATAATTAAAAGTTTAAATCTGAAATTCCTTGAAATTTTGATGAATATAACTCTAAGAATTTACATAAATAATCAGTCATATTTTTTGTTTTGTTTTCAGTGACAAAGTAGTGAAAAATTTTGAAGACTCTAAATAGCTTATAATTCTGTGGCATATATATATTGTGAAATATCTTATTAGAAATTAAAACTGAAAAATGTTTAAATACTTATTAAAATTATTAAAGAATATGAAACCTTAATATTTTAATGCAATAGCACATTTTATGAAATATATATGGTATTTCCCAAAATCAAATTACAAAAAATGAGAAAAAAGAAATTGTTTTACACTTTTCAAAATATCTTTAACCCTGATTTCCTGTACAATAGCTGAGGTCTAATATTGTTTCTTCATTTATTCTGTTGAATTATTTATTTTTAGTTGAAAAATATGAACAAAATATAGCCTCACACACAAATGTAATAAGAAAGGGGATGAAGTATTTTATTAGTACTTTTAGAAAGACATTCTTCTTCTTCTTTTATATTATTATTCTACACCAAAACTCAACTCCTGGTGATTTCTTGAAGAATAGCTGTAATTTGTAACCTGAAACCATATTGATGAACTTTTCTTTTATTAGATGCAAATCCATTGTTCTAGTTAGCAGCTTCAATGAATCTTTTACCACGCATATTCCTGTAACATGTACTGGAAAACTTGGAATATATTGCTTCAAAAATGATGAAAATCTTACAGCTATTACATATTTCATTATGATACCAAAAGAAATTCTATGTATAATATCAACTATTACCACAATCCTATTAGAAGTGTCTTTAAATATCCAGAACTGTCATGCTCACTCTGAAGAAGCAAGTTTCAATATTTTAATTTTCACTTGAAACACAAATTTTCTAAGTAGAAACATTTATTGTTTTCATTACATTTGTTTTTGAGAGATTGCCAAACACCAAACTCTAACTTGTTTTTAACTGTTTGTTGGTAATAATCTTATTTAAGAACTGTTATTGGTAATTTGGTTTAAATTTCATTTATTTTTAATACACCTAATTAGGAGTTAAGTAGTTTTTTGATATTTTCAAAGTAAACCTTTGCTTATATTACTTTTTATTTTTCTTTATTTTCTCTAAGAATGATTTCTATTCTTTTATTATTTAATTTCTTTTATTTATAGAGGATCAATTTGCTTTTCCTATATTTTTGTTTTTGAGTTGGAAATATAGATCATTTTTCTTTAGTACTTTCTCCTTTACTAGTATAAGCACAACAATGTTACACTTCTCACTATGCCTTGCTTTATTTCTATTCTAAAACTATCATTATATCATTAACTATCATTAATTCATAATATTTAAAACACCTTTTCCTTATGATTTTCTTGACTCACACTGTTTAAATATATGTTATTTAATCTCCAAAATTTTGGTTGTTGTTGATATCTAATTTAATTCTACTGTGGTCAGGAACATAATTTGTATAAGTCCTTTTATATTCATAGACACTAGTATAATGATTCATTATGCCATCCATCTTGATATATTTTCAAGGGAAATGGTAATTAAAGCACAATGAGGTGCTACTATGAACATCCAGAATTTCTCAAATTAGCAACTCTTGCAACACCAAAGGATGGTGATGATTATTGCTCAACCTAATCTCTCATGCATTTGGTGATAGTGTGATATAACTACTTGCAAATGTTGAGAACTTTCTTATAAATGAAATATCATCTATTCTATAAAACAGCAAGTTCACATTTCATTATTTCCCAATCAGAATGGAAACTAACCTCAAAGGAAATCTGAACAATAGCATTCCTGTCAACCAGCCACCACTGCTGTTTAGCTCCAGGTGCATTCAAGGTCATCTACCCGCTTTGTCACACTGGGAACATAAATTCCAAAGTAAGGCCCAATGGCAAGGCACCAAACTCCTGAGCTATCTCCCTTGACTATAATGTCTGGATGTCTCCAGAGCCATCAGGAACCCCACTATTTGGGGTAGTATCTACTTTGGCTGTCAATGAGATCCTGCTGAAATGTGCATAAGCATAACCTTTGGAATGACGTCCTGACACACTTTGAAGTCTCTTATCCATATAAACTGATTTATCTTTCCCCTTTCCCCTTTTTGGTCAAGGTCTTTCTCCAGTTGCATTGCTAGTTGGTCCTTGACAGTAATCCCTTGGTGCCAGGGAGTCTTATCCCTGGGAATCATGTCCAATGCTGGGGGGAAGTTCTCACATTTATATGCTGAGGTTAACTTAAAGAGAGGCTGCATTTGAGCAACAAGGAAGCTCTCAGGAGGTAATTCTTAGGCACTCTATAAAACTAGGCTAAGTTTCAATTTCAAGTGTAATGGTTCATAAGCACAGTCATCCATATCAAGGGCTTGTCAATGGACCATCCTCCTTCACTTGTCATTGTCCTTGTACTCAGGGGATTCTTGCTGCTCCATTAAAGAATGTGGCAGGACTCCCCAGGATGGGAATTTGATATTCTTTAAGTTATTGTGGGAATCTCCAACCACCATGACAATGCCCTATGAACATTTGAACACATTTATATGCCTTATATACATGCCCAAGTGAACTTCCTCCCATGTGTCTCCCATCACTGATGCTCCATATCAATGATCCTCCCCTGTCACAGTGGTAACCCTTTTGTGATCCAAAAGTTCTTCAAAAATGAAGACAATGTGGTCTCCCTACACATGACTCTACTGTGCCTTCTATCTGAACCTATAATTAGTACTAGAGTTGGTAATTGTACACCCATGATACTTAAATCTTTGGGCTTTCCATGTGTCAGCTGGGCCCTGAATCTCAATTGAGCTGCAACACCTACTCTCCAGTTCATTGGACTCACTCAAGAAAACTAACAAGTAGGAGATGATGGACAACCACCATACCAAGAAAATGAGAGAGTCTACAACGTCAAGTAAGAAAGTCCCATCCATCAGCCATGTGGGATCAAAGCTCCCTCTCAATTAGAGGGGGAGTTGGCATCACCATCCCAGAATCCTCAGGACAGGGGAATGAACTATGGATTAAAATAGACTTACTGGTCCTCTAGTATAGCCTTAGTCTTTTCATGATTCAACCAATAGAAGAAATTATATAATCAATGTGAAGGCTATGGCCACTGGAGGATCTGAGAGCAGGGAGAGTGAAAAACAAGTATAATACAGGGACATTTTCAAGACTTGGCAATTGTCCTGAATGACATTGCAATGACAGATATAGACCATTATATATCTTGGTATGACTTACAAAATTGTGTGGGAAAGAGTGTAAATTACAATGTAAACTATAATCCATGCTTAGTGGCAATGCTCCATAGTGTGTTTATAATTGCAATGAATGTACCACACTAATGGAGGATGTTGTTAAAGTGAGAAAATGTGGAAAGTGTTGGGATCTGGACATATAAGAATTCCCTATATTTTTCTTTTAAATTAAAATCTATATAATCTATGTATCTTTTAAAATATATATATATATTAAAAAAAGAAAAAAGATCATCTACCTGGACCTCATCTTCTATGATGAGATGTTCTCCAACGCTTACAAAATCTGAGAGATTTAGGACTGGCTGTGACTGAAGGTGAAAGAGAAGATGGTCAGTCAGACAAAGGGTACATTAATGATGTGCTTATCGCTGGACATGCCTCTAACAAAGGCCCTGAGGATGAAGGTATGAAAGGACATTCATCACTGGTGTTGATATTGTCATGAACACCACTTGCAGGAAACCAGCTTCACAAAAGAAGCCTACAAGAAGTACATCAAAAATAACATGAAATCAATCAAAGGCAAACTTGAAGAACAGAGAAGAAAAAGTAAAACCTTTTATCACAGGGGCTGCAAAAAAATCACGCACATCCTTGCTAATTTCAACAACTATCAGTTCTTTATTGGTGAATCTATGAATCCAGACACTACTATTGCTCTTCTGAGCTACTGTGAGGATGGTGTAACTATTTATATGAATTTCTTTAAGCATGGTTTAGAAATGGAGAAATGTTAACAAATATGGCAATTACTCTGGATCTATCACCCATCATCAGAACTGGCTGATGCTTTCCATCCACACAACACCAGGACTTAGACAGATGGACTGATGCCATCTCAAACTCATCATTGATTTTTATATTTGGAGTGGAGAAAAAACATATTATGTAGGTTTTCTAAAAACAAAAATGCATTTAAACTCATTTGACAGGATGCTTCTGAGTTTAATGTATTTAAACTAAATTCATCCTGCAGTGTCCCTAGAGAAGCCAGAGCCTGTTTGTAGATAACTGCTATATAGCATAACACTATCTTCAGATAACTATGCCTACAGTTAATCTACTTCTAGCACTGGAATATAAAAACAAGAACCACAAATATTAGTTCTGATTTGAAGGATGAGACCATATTCATATCAGTGTCAACATTTGAAGCGGATCTTCATACATTTCATCATCTACAAATGGAAGTCGCTAAATCTGGAAAAGTTTACCAAAAGAATAAAAAGAGACTATATAATACATTTGGAAGCTAATTATAGTCTGAGTTTATTTATCATAAATCAAGCAGAACCAGTTTTTAAGGAAATCTAAAAGTCTGTTGGAATGAATGTGGTAAACTTCCTGGCATTGGGATAGTAACTAGAACAAGAGTCAGGCAAACTGGCCTGTTCCACCACCTCTTTTTGTGCAACTCATGAACTAAGATGGTTTTATACTTTTAAACAATTGAAAAAATCAATATACCTTGTGATGTAAAAATTATATGAAATTTAAATTTATATTCAGTTTTATTGGAACATTCTTTTTGTTTAAAAGAATAAATAAAATTGTACAAGCCTGTCCAAAGTATCTTTATTCATAATAAGCAAAATGCATATATTGCACAAATGTTCATCAAAGCAATTTGATAATCAAATGGTGAAATAGTTTTAAAATATAATACTACACAAATTTTAAAAGGAAGACTACTGATACACTCAACAACTTGGATGGCTCTCAGAAACATTAATTTTGAAAAAAAAATAAAGACTCAGAATTGTGCCCATTCCATGATGTAATCTATAAAGTTTCAGAGCACAAAATTTGAACCCATGGTAAAGTAAGTGAACCAATAAATGGACTATTATTTGTCTCTAGGAAAGATGAAAGGAGAAAGTATGTACTAGGAAGGGGCTTAGGGAACTCTCTAGGATGAAGGTTTTTCAAATTTCACTTAATAGGTGGAAAATAAGTTTCATGATTTATCTATTTTAAATGTTGCCAAAACACAGTAAAAAATCATGTTCAACTAATTAAATTCAGTTAATCATATGTATCCTGAAGTGCATAGAGGTGAAAAATTCTGATGTTTGCAACTTTGAAATGCAAAGAAATAAAAAAGATAAAACAAAGATGGTTGGATTGATGGTCAAAAGGTGGATAAGTTAATTGATGTATAATAAAACAAACATAGCAAATATTTATTCAATATGAGCTAATGCAATAGGTAGATATTTGCTCACTGTATAATCCTTTCTTCTTTATTATATGTAAATTTTCAACATGAAACGTGATGTACAAGTCAAAATAAATTAGCACTTTTAAAGAAATATGACCAGTTCACTGCATCTTAATAAGATAATTTCTAATAATTTTTAAATGGATGAACAGCATATGTCCTATGAAGCCACTTTAAAGTATCAAAAATAGGAATTGTACATAACAAATCATATTAAAGAAGACAAAACCCTCTACAGAAGATGTTAATGTTTTAAAATATTTTCCTTATTGTTATCTTATAGCCAAAAGATAATTAAGATTTCAAAATAAAATACATTAACATTTTTTCAAAATAGATTCTTAAAGAGAAATACATATTAAGTAAAAATGAAATGCACTTCAGATTGCCATGAGAAAAAATGACAATAATGTGTATTCCTTTGAAAAACATGTAATTATGTGCCAAATTTTTCATTTTGTTGTGTTCAAAAGTGTGGGACAGTGCATTTAGAAAATACATATATGAAAGAAGTAGGCTCAAAAATTGAGAAATAATGCTATTTTCTGATGATGTGAAATAAAATATTCTAAAAGTTGAACATTAAAACAGAGAAATGCTCATCTTCTCATAATATCTTCTCCTCCAAATATGTTCATGCATTAATTGCTTAGTAAAATCTATGGCAATAATTTGAATCAGAGAAACATATGTATTTATTCTATAAACACAAAATATAAGGATATAAAATTGAATATTTACTTTAAGATATATGTCATGATAACATCCACATATGAAATATAACAATAATTTTATATATCAATTTATATGTTTTTCTAATTTTGTAAAAATATAAAAACTGGTAGGAAAAATTATTTATGGGTTTCAGATTTTTGCATATTTGTAAATTTTCCATAATTTTATTTGATATCATAGTGATTTTAATATAATTAATGTATTTATTTTGAATATTAATAATTTTGTGCTAGGGTTAAAATGCATTAAATATGCAAATCTACCTACCAAAACATTATGCATGTGATATATATTTATTACATCTACATTTCTATTGCTCAACTATTAGCTATCCATCTATTTTTCTATCTATTTAGCACAACAAGAAGTGTATGTGCATGAATGGTTACAAAACTTTGCTATTTCATTTTTTTCTAGCTTATTTGAAATGGTATACTAATGATTAAGAGTGATAATCCTATTTGGAAAGATTGAAATTGGAAATGTTTTGGTAATGGATGCTGGTGGTTGTAGCACAACATTGTGAATGTAGAAATCAGCACAGAAATATACATCTGAATGTATGGAAAAGAGGAAATAGGTTATATATAAGGTAATAGAAACATTTTTTTAAAAATGCATTAAACTGCACTACACAAACAATGAACCCTAAGTTATACCATGGACTATAGTTAATTATGTGGGGATCATGTATTTTATGCATGATTGTTCTGTAAACCCACAAGTTCTCTAATAAAAAAAGAGTGATGATGAACAAAGCAGCTGAAAATATGATTAAGATGTGGGTTTCCAAAAGCAAATATGGGTGAGATACTGAAAAGTTAGGCAGGAGACACAGACAGAAATGACTTTAAACATGTAAATTGAATGAATGGAAAAATCCATTAGAAAACAGATACCCATACCTGTATGTAGGCATCAGACATATATTCCCAGTGCAAAGAAAACCAGATATTACAATAATGAAAATTTTTAAAAAAGTGAAGACTGAGGTTTTTATTTATGAGTCTGCCTCACTTGGCATTTTTAGAACATTGAAATGCTTTCTCCAACATAACCCTCAAGTCAACTCTTCCAGTTTACTGGTATATAGAACATTATTCCAGATATGAATTCCTTCTAAGTACCACTAATCAGAGGAAATCCATAATCACAACATAAGAAAAGACTGTTGAGGGTCACTAAGTTAGTAGATATGTACACACAAGTTCAAATACATCTACACACCGGCACATTACAAAGGAAAGTAATTTTCATGGACATAAAGAAGCTATTAATATACCTCAATTCAATAAATTCAGAGAAAATTAT
>JAQZBX010069385.1:0-15589 GCA_029593785.1 Cabassous unicinctus | reverse complement strand
TTTTTTTTTTTTTTTTTTTTTTAATTTTTATTTTATTTTATTTTTTAATTGTAAAATGATATATAATACATATGCATATATGTGTGTTGGCTTTTATAAAGGGTATTTATTTGGGGTAGAAGCTTACAGTTACCAGGCCATAAAGCACAAGTTACTTCCCTAACCAAAGTCTGTTGCCACATGTTGGAGCAAGATGGCTACTGAAATGTGCAAGGGTTCAGGCTTCCTCTTCCTCTTGAAGATCCATGGTTCCAGCTTCTTCCAATCTCAGCCACAGGCTGGGACAAGTCTTGTCTCTCTCCTGGGGCTCGTTTCTCTCCAGGCTCAGCTGCTCTTCTCTCTCCACAAGGCCAGCTATAAACAGTCAGGCTTGTGTCTCTTCAAGGGGCCTCTGCCGTGTCTAATGGAGCCTTCCCTCTTTCCTCACATATCTGCTTCTCTTTGTGTTTACTTCCCTGGGCTCCAATATCAAAACTCCAGCATCAAAACTCTACTGTCTGCTCTGCTGTGTGGTTTTCTCTGTGAGTCCCTACCCACCAAGTGGCCCAATAAAAGACTTAATCATAATTTAATCAAGTAAAAGTGAAACCTCTGAATCCAATACAATCTAATATGCCCAGAGGAACAAACCAGTTTACAAACACAATCCAATATGTAGTTTCAGAATTCATAAATAATGCCAAACTGCTGTAGGGTCTAATCCCATCCCTAGAGGGCTTCAAATGTCCAGGGGCTTATGGTTCCACAGTCACTTCTGGCTTTCAGATCCTGCTAAAATTTCCAACAAACTTACATTGCAGGAGAATACTTTTCTCTGTTTCATGCTAGTCCATACAGCCTCAGTTAATTGGGATTGTTCTGGTTTTACTACTCAGAGTATTCTAGAAACAAGCTCTCAATGGAGATAATTTGGGCAATCCAAAATCCAATCTGTTACAAGTGTTTACAGAATGAAGAAAAGAAGCACAGGGAATCCCGCTGGCTGAGGGAAAGCCAAGGAGAATTCACAAGTCCTTCAGAAAGTATGGACCTCTGACACCACCAGTAATTATGGATTCTAGTCAGTTTTCAAAATTTGAGTGAGCTGACTGACTGATGACTCTCACAGAAGGCAGCCATCACATTAAGAGGAAACTTGAACTGCAATCCTTCATTTTCTTTTCATTCTCATGAAAAAGTTGGCATAATGGAAACTGATAAGAGAGCCAAATCACGGAAATATGAAAATCACAGAATTAGCATTTATCCAAATTTCTCAGCTGAGCCTATCAGGGAAAGAGCTCGTTTTAATCACAAGTGACTGCTTCGCGCATGTGGAGTTTCTTGTGAGCTAAAGCAGGCAAAATTAATGGCTCCACCAAAGATTTAGATTAGTGGAGCAAAGAGCTTTTGAAGATCTCTAGGAAAGACTTCCTCAACATATTCTGGTTGATACTCCATGAAACAGAAACATCAGCGCCAAATCCTTTGAAATTAGTCTATCTAATGATCATTGCTTTCATGCCTTTACTTCCAAGAAAAAGGAAATTGTCAGTGTGGCCATAAAATTTTGCTCTGTTAACATGTCAGTTGTGCTTAATAGCTGGGACAGTTTGCATGGCCACTGCTCTCCTTCCTGACTCATTTTATGAAAGATGAATGAGGCCCAGTGGCTTTCACTTTAAGCTAAGTAAATTATACCCATGGTCCTTATCTTCAAAAAACCCCTGTGACTGTGCCTTTTTCTGCCATTGTGCAGTACAGTTAGCTAGTTAGCTGCCCTCCCCCATAGGTTAATTAATTTTAATTCTCAGTTGTCTATATAAAGACATATCTTCATGAAAAAAAATCCTTACTGCACTAACTAGCTATTTTATTCTCCTACTGTTTCTTGGCTGCTAAGCATTTTTTGAATTATCATGTAAATTTTCTTTGTCCCATTGAAAATTACTTGTTCACTCTGATCTTAGGAATGAATGCTTGGACAGTCAAGATGCTGTGCTTTGGGTAATCTTTATGAAATATTTGTTTGGTATACCTGAAGGAGCAATTTCAGTGTGCAAGCCACAGGCTTATAAAGTAATGGATCTGCTGTGATTAATACATGCCGGGGCAGGTCAGAACATAGCAAAGTTCTCTGATCTTTTTCCATCACACCATGCTACAGACATGCCAGCTCCTTCCCCATCAACAGATTCAGGAATACCATTCAAAAACCCTAGGTGTGCTTTATCTCTGCTTTATTTCATTCAATGCAGCATTGAAAAATTCTCTGCTGTGGCTCTGCAATCTACTTTTTCTCCTCCATTGCTCCTTTAACGCCCTACTCCAATAATATTTATAATTATTTCCTAAGGTCAATTGTCAGGTTCTAAATGTATATCTGTATAAATCTATATATGGATTACAGTGGAAAATGTATCAGTTCCTAAAATGTAGGTACTAGTATGGCTGTAGTGTAGGGGGTGGCTGTGGGCAGTGACCTGGGAATCAAGAAACCAGTTTTTAGAGTCAGGCTCATAATTAACTTAATCATTTGACTGTTCTGGGATTCAGGAACCATATCCCATTAAAAATAATAACAATAAAACAGAAAGGAACAAAATAGATATACTGTGAAAGAAAATAGAGCTCTATTTCTAAGAAGACTCTCTGCTTCCTTCTTCCCTTTAGCATGGAGAATTGTGTTTTAATTTAATTGGATCTATTGCTAATAAATTATTATTAATTGAACATGGCAATATTTTCTAGTTTGCTTCCATGTAAAGAAGTCCTATTCTTCAGAGGTATTTACTTAATTATACACAGATGATTTGTTATGATGTTTGGGATTTGTTACAAAATAATTTTAAATGGGTGAGGGGCAAAGTGATACTTGTTGAAGCTGGATGATGGGCACATAGGGTTTGGTATTCTATTATCTCCATATTGTATATTTTATATATTTTCCATAATAAAAAGTTGCAGAGATCAGGAATAAAGTAAAAAGAACTATTTCTTCTGTGCCTAAATCTGTGCTTGGAGCTTTACATATGTTGCTTCATTCACTCTTCACAATAATTCTGTGCAGAAGATATTTTCTTTCCCAATTTAGATCAGAAAAAATAAATGAATTTAAAGGAGAAATAATATTCCCAATTAAACAGTAATCACAACTTATGTTTTAAAAATATAAACTTTCATTCTTCTAATATTTCTTTATAATGTAATAGATATACAGCTTATGGCAAATCAATGAATGAATACTTTCCATTTACAATTTTTAAATGTTCTAATTTTATAGTGTGTTGTATATATATTTTGAACATGCATTTTCAGAGTCCCCTTAATCGTCTGTGCCTTGGCATCAGGTCCCAATAGCTAGTATTACATTTCTGGAGTTAATAAATTTTGAAAGGCAAATGATCAAGATAAAGTTTGCTCAAGAGTTCTGGGCCTTAGATCTAGGTATGGAAGACATAAAAATTCAAGAATGGACCAGTAGTTTTCTCTCTGAAGTGAATTTCACTATTATTACATTTAGAATCGTGCTCTGTTAGAATCTGAAATGGCCCTACAGATTCAATCTTTTTACATTTCAAGAAAATGAATCCCAGAGAGAAAAAGTAGCTGAGTGGAGACCATGTCTCTTAATTCCCAGACACACACTCTTTGTATCACTTCATATAGATTCGTTTACATCATGCTGAAAAATGTATCAAGAGCTCTAGACAAGTCAGAAAAGAATACATGAATGTGCTAGAGCACGTACGTCAACACAGATATACTACACGTGCAAACCCAGATTAATATAAGACATTTAAATTAACTAAAATGTTCCTTACCTTAAACCCAAAATAGACTTAGGTCAGCTGGAGATGATTTTATCTAAATCTGTTTGCAAATCCATAATTAAATTCATGCACACTGGCAGCTACACAAAATATCGCCCTGTGCTGTTACACTTGGTTAATGATTAATTTGATTAAAAGCTTCTAAAACTAATTCATTGAGAAAGAAATGATAATTTGGGAGTCTGTAAAACAGAATTCTTCTTACCATATTGCTTTGCTAAAGGAAGTTTAATTATCTCTCTTTGGCCAAATGTAAAAGTATCTTTTCAGCTTAAAATATCTTCTGAAGGAAAATAGTCTTTTGAGATGCAATACCTACTTAACACAGAAAAATATTCTACTCTGCAATTAAAACATTAAATATGAATAAAATAAGTTAGAGGCTTATCATCACAGATGCTGTGAGTCAATGTAATGTCCCTGCCTATTTTTTCAAAACTCAATCATCATCTGCTAACTTAGATGGATATTTCTTTTCAGAGAGGAAAAACACACCAAATGCAAAACAAAACAAAACTTCTCAAAAAAAGGATCTGTTTGCAATAAAATGAATTACTTATAAAAAATATAGTGACAATGTTAGCCACTATGCTCTATCCCACTTCATCCTTTAGAATTTGCAAATGTCTCTCTCTACGTAAATTACAGGACCCTTACAAACCATAAAGGCAGAGAGATCTGGCATGGTACTGTCATAGGAATAGAACCCAACACAGAGTTGCAAAAATTATTTAAAGATTATCTGATAATGTTTTAAATCAATCAGAAAAGAATGGAATAATCAATATATGGACTTAAAAAAATTTGAAAAACACATTTGCACATCAGATCTCACACCATATATAATAAATTTCAGATAGAAAATATGAAAGAATAAAGCCCCAAAATACTTTAGAATATATAGGAATTATATTTCTATAATTTAGGGATAATTAGGTCCATTATATACATTATTCCAAAGTAAGAAATTGTGAAATTGATTTGACTGTTTTATATAAGCATTTTCTTCACATTCAAAACTTCAATAAATAAAATGAAAACTAAAATAAAGGAAAAAAACAGCACATCAAACTATCAGTATTTGATGTGAATAATAGATACAAAGTCCTTAAAAATAATAGAAAACTTTCATATCCCTATAGAAATATGAGGAAAGATGTGGGACAATTTATAAACAGCCAACAAACATTAAAAATATATCAACCTGATAAATAATTTATAAGTCTAAATTAAAGCAATCAAATATGATTTTCACCTATAAAATTGAAAAAGAAAAGAAACTAGAGTATGTCCAAGGGTACTTTGCCTATGAAACATTCTCATACATATCTGATGGAAGTTCAAATTGGTCCAGCCTTTCCAGAAGAATTTTGTCAAGATATATGGAAAATAAAACATATAGCAATTTCATTTTGGGAATTTTTTTTTTCCCAAGAAAATCAGAAGCATAGGGGCAAACATTAGCTTATGTATGGTACTTTATGAGCACTTTAGCTACATTAACTCATTTAAGTTAACCGGCCTCATAGGTTAAGTCCCATTATCATCACCCATTTTATAGTTGAGAAAATAGAGACACAGAAAGAGCATAAGAAACCAGATCCTGGTCTTGTTCTTCTTTTCCTCTTTGCTTTCTTTCTATTGCCAACTCCACTATCCCTATTCTAATTATTCACAACAGAGAGCATTCACTTAGATTCTAAAATGACTTCATAAAATTTTAGAACAAAATGTACATATATATGTGTATGTGTAAATAGGCACATATGTATAAACGTGTATGTGTTTATATGTTTGTGTATTTATCTTTACACACATATGTATATTTGAATTTTATATAAGGAGCATTCAGAGTTGCAGAAATACCAATTTTGGAAAGCTTGTCTACAAATCTTTGGCCTCTACAACATTCTTCTAATTAGGCAATATTATTCCTGTTAATAACAAAGGAAACCAATGTTCAGACGGTGTAGCCATTTGGCATTGTTCATGAATTCCAAAAATAGTTATTGGATTATGTTTGTAAACCAGTCTGTCAGAGGAATCACTTTTAATTGATGAAATTATGTTTAAGGCTTTGATTGGGCCATGTCAGTAGGACGTTGCATCCCCGCCCCCTTGGTGGGCAGGGACTCACAGAGAAACCACACTGCAGAGAAGGGAGTTTGGAGTTTTTGAGCTGGAGCCCTGGGAAGTAAGCACACAGAGGAGCTTGGTTTTGAGGAAAGAGAAAAGGCCAGGGGAAGAGAAACAAACCATTCGCCTGATAGTCTACAACTGGCATTGTGGAGATAACAGAGGAGCTGAGCCCAGAGAGAAACAAGCCTAGGAAAGAGAGGAACCCAGGAAGCCTGAACCCTCACAGACGTCAGCAGCCATTTTGCTCCAACATGTGGCAATAGACTTTGGTGAGGGAAGTAACATGCTTTATGGCCTGGTAACTGTGAGCTTCTACCCCAAATAAATACCCTTTATAAAAGCCAACAGATTTCTGGTATTTTGCATCAGCACCCCTTTGGCTAATACAGATGGGTTGCAAAATTCATCTACATTCTGACTCCAAGACCTACGTTCTGTTGTGTTTTTCTTAGTCCGAGAAGTGTGCTGGAGATGGCTACTACCACCTTGTGGGAATCGTTTGTAAATTTTTTTAAAATTGTGAGCCATTATTAGAAATTCAATTCTATAAATTTAAAATTAAATAAGTTTTTTAAAAAACAAAAGTGATAAATAATCAATGAGCATTATTGCATAATAATTTTACTACAATTTACTTTTATCTGTGTTCTGGAGGTTATTTACCTTCACTGTATCCATATGGCGGAGAGCCTATCTAGTGGCATCGCACTGTATGTCTTTTCCTAATTCTGTGTTCAGCGATGTCACGTTGGTACCTTGTAGAATGGCGTGGTAGGAGTATTTTCACTAAAGACCTTGGCAAATGCTACCAACAAGGTGTTGTTTCTTTTGTTGATTGTCTAGATTTAAGGAAGTGCTAAAGAAAATATTAATAAGGCAAACATAAAGCTGTGTCACGTTTGTACATCATTAATTACAGAAATAATGGAGGAAATGTTCTTCTAGTATTTGAAAAATTTTTATTTGATTTAACAAATAGGTTGCTCATTAATAAATGAGGGAAATCCCTATCTAGGTTTTCCTGTTTCACTCGCATATTATTCATTAACATAAATTATCAATTAAACTTGATATCAGAACTATACTAATTTATCAGTCAACACTACAAATTGACCACATGTAAAGTTCAGCATATATCAATGAAAACATTCTGTGAAAAATAATGGCTATATGGAATATACAGTAAAGAGTATTGTATATTAAAATATTATATTGTAAATTGTGTGCTACACATGCTTTATAACAATAAAATTTATAAACACATTCTTTTCCTTTAGTGAACTGATTATTAAACATTTGCAAGTATGCCACTGCCTAGATCTCAGTGAAAATTTGTGACTTCAATTTCTATTTTGTCTTCATTTTTTTCCATGTATTTTAAAAGTGTTTAGACTTATTTCAGGGCAAGTTGTTCTTGCAATGAATTTGAAAAATGTGGAACAGCATAAGTAAAATAAAAATGAATAATATTTCATTATTTGGTATATTTCCTTTTGTACAAACATTGCTACAAAACTGAGATAAACTATTGGCGCTTTTTTTGAATATCAACAATATATTGTGAGCAGTTCCCCTTGTTATTAAATATTCCTTTGAAACTTGCTTAAATGGAGGACTTCCCTTCCATAATATGGGTTTATCCATTAGGTATTCAATCAATTCCAAATCCATATTGTTGAATAGACAGCCTATATATAAAATCTGAAATTTATGGTAACATTTATAAACCCACTATTAAGCAAATATATGACCATTCAGGTCGAAGACCATTTGAAATCCAACTGTAAAGGCTTGGTGTTTGTCCAAAATAATAATTACAACCTATTTTAGGAGCTTAACTTATTTTGTGTTGTTGCAGTGTTTTGAACTTTATCTTGTATTCTCTGTACTTGTGATTAATTTTTAGTGCTTTCTCTTTTAGAACCACCAAACGACAATTCATTTTAGTTTGGCACAAATACTAATAAATAGCAATAAAAAAAAAATGTCAGTACTTCCTGGGAAGCTTCTTATTTGCCTAGCATGAGCATTGCCATTACTGAGTCTCAGAGCTTGAGAGAGAGTACCAAGACTTCTCATTAGCGGTCAAGGTAAGGATGTAAGCTTTATAAAAGTTCATTGTAGTGTATCACCATAACTTGAGATTCACACACAGACTGCTGGATATGAAAAAAAAATTACTTCATAATTAGGGACAAAAGGATCAGCTGGAAAAATAAAGTCACACATTGTTGACTGTATTGGGCTGAGGCTCAGGATCCACAATTACATTATTAGATACTATATTAGTCAACCAAAGGGGTGCTGATGCAAAGCACCAGAAATCTGTTGGTTTTTATAAAGGGTATTTAGAATTAAAGCTTAGATTTAAAAGGCCCTAAAGAGTCCAACTCAAGGTACCATAAGAGTTATTTTCTCACCCAAAGTCTGTTGCTACATGTTGACACAAGATGGTGGGCAATGTCTGCTAGGGTTCAGCCTTCCTCTTCCTCTTAAGGATCCGTGGGTCCAGCCTCTTCCAATCTCAGCTATAGGCTGGCATAGGGCTCAGCAGATCTGTTCTTTTCAGCTGCAAACTATCAGACCAATGGCTCATCTCTCTTCTTGGGGCCACGGGATCCTCTTCCCTGTCTTTGGAGCTCTCTGCCTCTTTTCTTACATATCTGCTTCTGTGTGTCTTCTTGACTGAGTGTCCATTTATATAGCCCACAGAGGGGGCAGGGACTCAAACTGAGTCACCCTAATGAAGCATTGGAATCAAAGCCCTAATCTTAACATGATTTAATAAAAGGCATCTCAGCTGAATCTAATACAATCAAAGGGTATCACGCCCAGAGGAATAGATCAGTGTACAAACATAATCTATATCTCTTCTTGGAATTCATAAATAATATCAAACTGCCACAGAAACTTAGAGCATCTGTCTTATAGCAGGTCATTCCCTCTGTCAGCAGTGCCCGCTGACTGCCCCCATCTCCCGGGAAAACCTTACTTATTTTTCAAGCTTCATCTTCTCCAAGAAGCCATCCCCCTGCTTGTCCCTACCCCCCACCCCCATGCGTGTATGCACAAACACACACACACATATTTTGTGGATTATTATATTCTATACAGACTTCATCTAGCCCTCAACACTCTCTTCTTTATTCATTTGTTCAACAAGTTTTATTCCTTCCTGACTGTATTCCAGGCAGTAAACTTGTTTGCTTTCCTGTTATTCCTCTGCTAATCAATACAGCTCTTCAGGAGAGGAACTTCATGATTTCATTAGATTCTCCATAGGCCACACATTGTATGCACAGTAGAAGGTGCTAATAAATAATTGTTGGTTAAATGAATAAATGCCACTTCTAATCTTTCATAGTGAGGTTCTTTTTAAGGCTGCTTTTATCTCCTAGGGAAGAAGGATCTTCATAGAGATTTTGAGTGCTAAGATAAAGGAAGGCTCTTTTAATGACAATCACAAATCTATCTAGAGGAAACAACAGAAATATGTGCATTTTAAACAAACAGATCTTAGAGTTTTTGCTGTTCTCATCAACTGCAAATATAACAGCATTTCTCTTTGATTGTCTTTTTTTTTTTTTTAGAAAGAGAATTTTAAAACAGAGTCAAAAGAATGGAAATCACCTGTAAGTACTCTTGAGAACCCCTTCTTCATCAACATAAAAAACAGCCATATGGACTTTCACAGAACTTGAAGTATTAATATATGCTTGGGACGGCCTGTGAGAAACAGTGTATCTATCATACTGGATAACAGATAAACTCTGAAATTAGAATTCTTGGGCTTGAATTTCTGTTCTGAAATTTCTTAGGTATAACCTTGAAGTAGCATTCAATCCCTAAAGGTAAAATAAAGTGGGATTAATATGCATGTATTATACATGGAGCATATGTGAGTACTCAAAGAGATTGTCCATGTTTGATGCAGTACCCTGGATATAGTAAATGCTTAAATGTTAAATGTTAATTTTGGAGTTTAACTGCTACCAGTATCATTATTAACACAATGACTTCTATATTAGACATGGTTATGAAATCTTGGAACACGAGTCCATTAGGAATTCTTATTAATTAAATAGGATAAAATATCTAAGACCTTAGAAAACAGGTAGGACTGCTGATTCAATTAATGCCTACCAGGCACGTGGTAATGTTAAAAGTAAGACCAAAAGAAAGATTGCTGCCTTTTATTTGTTTATTTTTTATTTCAAGAAGCAGTCAATCTAGTTAAGTATCTTGATCATCCTTCAAAGACTGAGGGGCAGAAAGGTTTAATTTTAAGTGTCTAGTAGCACTGAGACACATCACCATAGCAGGGAGTTGTCCACGTGAAACATAAATGAATTAGAAAGAACCCATCAATAATTCTTGGTTGTACAAGGGAGATAGAGGTATCATTACAGGAGTCACTGGTTCCTCACGATCCACGGCAAGCAATTGTTAACTCCTTAGCTAAACACGCAAAACATTTCTGTTCTCATTTCTGCTTATTGGTGTATATGGATTTAGACCTCCTACATTATATTCTGCTTTGTATTGGTTCTGCATTCTCTATGTTTCTTTCTTCTCCTTCCCTGTCTTCTTTAGATGGATTCTGTTTATGAAATTCCATTTTGGCCTCTCTTGTATAGGAATTTATAAATTCTACTTCTATTCTTTTACAGGTTAACTTTCATAATTTTAATATGACTATTTGAAGTTTAAAATTTGTATCTGTAACAGCCTCCTGGAAAGTTGAAAGGCATTACAATGCTTCAATCTAATTATTGCCTATTTCTTTCCCCATTATAGATATTCTTGCTTTCCTGGATATTGGTTCTAACATTTTTTTACCCTCTAATGAGATACTTTTATAATTACTTTATATAGTCAATGCTAATTTCAATTAACTCTCTTATCTACTTTCTTGGCTCACAATTCCTACTTAAATCTCATATATATTTCAATTATTTTCTTTCATTCAAAAAACACAACCTTTAGAAATGCATTTTTTTTTAAGTGCCATAGGTGGTAAATGCTCTGTTTTTGTTTGTCCAAAATATTTTTATTTTACCCTTATTCTTTAACAATAGTTCTTTAGTTCTTTAACAATGAGGTACATTTTTTTTCTTGGAGCACTCTGAACATTCCACTTTCTTATTTTGGCTGCCATTGTTGTTATGAAAGTCAGATTTAAGGCTAAGTATAACTTACTCCTAGATAATGTCTTTTCTCTTGATTGTTTTTAAGGTATTTTATTTGTATTTGATATTTTACAATTTCCCTATGATGTGCCCTCTTCTGTATTTCTTTTTATTTATTGTGATTCATTGGGCTTCCTAGAAATCAGTATTCATATCTTAAATTGATTTTGGAAATTATCCACCATTACCACTTCACTCATTTCTCCCCTATAGTCTCTATTCTCCACTTGTGGAAATCCAATAAAAACCTACGTTAAAACTTCTCCTTCTATCTCCATGTCTCTTAACCATTCTTTCTTAGTTTCTCAACCTTTTTTCTCTATGTTGCATTCTGTGTAATTTTCTTTAATCCATCTTCTATATTTCTTAACTCTCATTTCAGCTTTTCCTATTGTTGTTTTACCCATCCATTCAGGTTGGTGATCAATTCTGTTTGCTGTTTATACTGATTCTTGCTCATGGTTTCTTATTGCCTTGTTTGTAATTTTTTATTTTGAATTTATATTTGCATTTATGATCAATTTACAGAAATCCTGTGTTGGTATAAAATAAAATTATTTTCCCCTAAATGAATTTTTTTTTGATTTGCCAATTGCCCTTGTATGCTTCCAATCTTGACACTTCCTATTTAATTTATTGGCTTATAACTCTTGGATTTCAGATGTAGTGTAAATTTGAACCTTAAACCTGAATCAGGTCACAATTTCTCAGGGGAGTTTTGTTATTTTTTTTAATATCCAGAGCCCAAGCTAGGATGTATAATATTTCTTTCATTTTCCTTTACTGATTTATAGATATTTTCCAGCTCAATCTTTCAGT
Source organism: Cabassous unicinctus (assembly GCA_029593785.1). NCBI lineage: Eukaryota > Metazoa > Chordata > Mammalia > Cingulata > Chlamyphoridae > Cabassous > Cabassous unicinctus. The sequence goes on along the minus strand of JAQZBX010069385.1, from coordinate 3,630 downwards.
GAAGTGTAGGATTTAAAAGTGACAAATATTTGGAGTTTCATATCCATCCCCTCAATGTGGTTTATTGAATACCAGCATACATGTATAACTAAATTAATTTATGAAGGAATGAATCACAGAATTAATGCTTTAATGCACAGGCTTTGGAGTTAGGAATTTCTGAGTTAGAATTATTTAACATTTAGTATTTCTGTGGCCTAGAAATGGCTTTTTCTCTCAAGACTTATTTTCTCTATTTGCAAATAGATAAAATGTCTACCTTTACAAATCAGAATTTGTTTCGTTGCAAATCATAGAAACTAAGCTCAAATTGATATAACAAAAAGGAATTTATTGATCTATAATTGGGAACTCCAATAGAAAGGTGTATTTCATTGACTTAATGATTTATTTTCTTTCCTTATCATATCTTACACAATTAATTTCCTTTTTATTTTTTCTATTAGCAGCTAGGCTTTCAAAAAAAATGGCTACCAGCAGTTCGAGGCTTACCTTCTATTAGTTTGGCAACCCCAAAAGATAGACTGGCTTGATGCAGATTAAACTCTTGGGTTATATTTGTGAACATCTATTTTGCAATTGTGAATAATAATTCTAAAACCACATTCTAAATAATAATAATTCTAAAACCATTTTTTTGGAGTGAAGTATTTGTCTTTGTGATCTAGTTGTCACCTTTATAACTGGACTTCTTTTCTTTTCTGCATTTAATTAATTTTGCCATTAAAACATCATCATGATTCTTGAAAGTTTTATTCAATGCCTACTAGTTAACTCTCTCAGATGTTATCTTAATACTTACCACAAGGCTTCAGATTAGATATTGCTGCTATTGTTTACAACCAGGGCTTTTGAGTCCCAAAGAAAATAGATAAGTAGCCCAAAGACTCACAATTCCTAATGCCATTTAAACTCCAGGCATGTTTCATTTTGTAACCCTTTCTGCTCTGACAACCAATTCATGGAAACCTATGAGAATCACAGATGGCAAACAATTAGTCGTGTCCCTAAGGAACTGGTATTAAAGTTTATGCAATATAGTTCTATTATAAATAATTTCCATGGACTAGATGGCACAACTGTGTAATTGTGACAGACGGACAGCATAAGATCCTGGAATATACAGCAAGTATTAATAATCAGCCCCAGAGTTTTTCTTATCTTTCCTGGCAGATTTAAACTTTACAATGTCCTTGTTGCAATAAGTTTCATGTTAGGTAATTATCTTTTAACTCCACTATGTTGAAATTCATATCAAGGAGCTGGATGAATGTAGTTGAAATTGGAATAATAGGCTTTCCTCATTTGCTCTTTCTTATTTATTATTCTTCAAAGAAGGAAATGTCAGCAAATAAACTCTATGTTTTGCAGACACGTTCAAATCTCTATTTCTGCCTTCCTTTTTGGTCTTTCCCTTATTTCTACTCTAATAGAACCTTTACCAAGGAGCTCAAAATTAACTTTCACTCTTTGCCTTCTTCCATCAATCCTGTATGCATTTGCCTGAAGACCAGGCCTTCCTGCAGGAGAACAGTCCTTGATGCCTAGTGGATAGTCATTAGGTGTCTGTCTAAAGAAAGGAGCTTCCTCCTGCAGAGCTAGCCCTGGAACTTCCTTTCTCTAGAGGAGTCCTTCTTTAAATACATCATGACTGAAAAGTATTTAGTTACATAGCACAAACTTGAATTTTACCTCACACTAAATATTACAGGATTATTTTTTAATTAATATTACAATTTACTGGACTAAATTGATAGAGACAGACTTGATGAGATCACCTGCAACACTCACCTACACTCCATTCCAATTTTAATGCTATCCTTAGGTTTCTCTTTTGAAAATACAGCTCTAATCCCAATAGCTACCTACTCCAAAACCTCTCATGATTCCCTGTTGCTGAAAGAATAAGATGATTAGAGCATACTCTATCATCCCCCAATTCCCCAGCTAGCTGAGGTCACTAACATTTTGCATAGGAAAACAGAAGGTATGAAGGCCCTTTAAGAAGACATCACGATATGGGCCTATGGATCTTTTTTTCTTTTTTTTTTGTATTTCTCATATCTCTATACAACCTATCAAACAATTTTAGAGACAGGCATTTTGTTGATTATGAATGTTTCTCTCTCCTTTCTCCATTCCCACTTCCACTACTCTATTTCAGGACCTCATCATATCTTCCTTGAGCTATTTCTGGATCCTCCTAACTCACTTTCCTGACTTACTGCTCTAGTCCCAGTTCATCACTCACCCTTTAGATGGTGGGATCTTTGTTTAACAGAATTGGATCATGTCCCTTCTCTCCTTATCCTGCCTCAGACCTGGCACCTGTCTACATCACCAGCCCCTGCTCTTATGCTCCAGCATTGCCAAAAACCTGTAACCCTGCCTCACTGTTCCTGCATGTGTGTAGAATGATGTCCACCAGGAAAACGCCTATTTTGTTTTTCAAAATCCTGCTCTGATCATCACCTCATCTTTGAAATTTTCATCACTGACCTCTGGCAAGATAGAATTAATCATCCCTTACTCTGAACTAGTTCTATATCCTGAATGTAATTTTACCTTTGTTTTGCCTCACAGAAACATGTGATACTGTGATTATTAGCAATTTTTAGTCTAACTTTTCCATCTTGTAACTCTTCAAGGAAAGAAAAGGGAAAAAAATTTTTGAAGAGATAGGATGAGAAGACAGGCAAAATCCCTTCATTTTTGACATGATTAGGCTAGTGACTGTTCTATTCATCTTTGTTATTCTGAGGCAGAGAAAGTGCCAAGATACATCTGTTAAATGAATAAATGGGTAAACCATTTTTTGTCAAATGAATGGAAATGGTATGAACCATGAAGAAAATTCAATCTCCTTTTTTTGAAAACCAATTTAATTGTTTTTTATTGGATTTGACCAGTAATTTCACAAGCTGAAATAACAATGGCATGTCAATGTCATCTCCAAGCCAAGCTACTAAAGGAGAGCTGAGCACCCATTTGAAGGACTGTAATGTGTTCATAGATTTGAAAGGCAGACCCGGGGACACACCTCATGGTATCTTACCCATCCAACACAGAGCTCTCCAGATGCGCATTCACATAATTCTACAGACTATTATAGCCATGTCTAGGCTTGCCTTGAATAGCTTCGATAATAGCAAATCCCTCACCTCCCAACACAAGTTGTTCCATTAACAATTGTAAATTTCTTTTGCAACCGAGGAAAAAAATATGTATATATGTCTTAGCTTTCAGTAACAATTTGCTGTTTCACTTTTATTGATAAAAAACAAAGCCATTCTTATTCTTTAAAAAAGAAGTGGGCTCACAATATTCTAAGGAAGTACATGCCAAGGTAAGAAGCTATTTCTCCTGTAGATGATAGAATGACAAGACTGAAGAAGAATCAGAGTTCATCTACTCTATCATTATTTTGCAGACAGGATGTTGAAGTCCAAGTAAGGAAACTACCTACCCAAGATGACCTGGCTATTTGGTGGATAAGACAGTATTACAACCAAGATCTTCCCAATCTTCCAGATCATCTTTTCACTGTATCATCTACTCTAAGAGCTTTATCTGGGCAAGAATTCTTTGACTTTTCTGTCTCTTCTACGTTTTATAGCATATATGTGTGTG
>JAQZBX010069384.1:0-15589 GCA_029593785.1 Cabassous unicinctus | reverse complement strand
AACCTGGGGCCTCTCATATGGTAAACGGGTGCGCTATCCATTGCGCCACAGCCGCTTCCTGCCGTGAGGTTGCTGCATCAGCCCACGACACCGCGCGAGCCGGCCTGCCCTCACAAGGAGGCCCCGGGGCGCGAACCCGGGCCTCCCATATGGTAAACGGGGGCTCTATCCACTGAGCCACACCCGCTTCCCTCACTGTTTGTCTTGTACAGCCCTATGTTGGTTTTTAAAATATTTATTCTGGTAACATGTATACAACTCTTGTCTTTTAAACTGTTCTTAGAAAAATTCCTCTGCAGTGTAATCTCCTGGTAGGGATTGGTGAGATCATCTTATCATTGATATTTAATTCCTTTCCATCTGTGTCTCCTAGATTCTCCTTTGCATTAGAATTGGTTGTTTCCATGTGTGTTTTCCTCTGCTGGAGCACAGGCTTCTTGAAGGCAAGGTCCAAGGCATCCTCCTCTTCACTACACTGCACTAGCACATAGCACTGCTCAGTGACCTTCAGAGCATGCAGAGCAAGTGGATCACTGTGTACTAATTGGAACCAAACCTTCCTTCTGGTCACTATCTGAAAAATGGGTGAAAAGGAGAAAGGAGCTCATAGTCTTGACTCTGGGAAACAGAAATAATTCTGACAAGTAGGATATCTTTGTCTGTCATTGGTAGCCACCAGCAGAATGTGTGGAAGAGATGGGAGGAGATCAAAAAGGGTGAGAGCGCAGAAAGATGCAGAAGAAAGGACCTGAAGATAAAAAAGAGGGAACTAAGATCGAAAACTTATTTTATGTCACCAATTATTTCTCCCAGTTCTAACCCCTATCTTGATCCTGTATGCTCTCCATTACTCCAGTTATAAGCATCTTCATTAAAAAAAAATTTTTTTTTAAAAACATTGTGCTATGTACACATTGTGATTGCTGTTTGCTGTTAATTTTGCAATTAATCAATTTTGAGAAAGTTCAGTTTCAAACCATTTCTTTTAGGGTCATTTTCATGGCTTTGGTTCTGTCCTCATTTACTCAGAACCATTAATTGGCTAGGTTATTGATAATTTTAAAACACTTTAGAAGTACCTTCCTGCTTACTATAGAACTTCTTTCATGTTCTGTCTCCTATGCTTCTTAATATTCTCTCAGGATTTCTCTCCCTGGTTAATGACCCACTATGGCTAAAGACGTTACAAGAAATGACCGCTATAGTTTGATCAAAGTTGAAGAGTCAAGTATAAGGCAAGTGTTATAAACAGATAAAAAAAAAACCCACCTTCTAGGTGACATAATTAACATGGTGATGTAAGACTTATACTGGAAAAGTCTTCCCTAAGAATCAACGAATAAAGGACAAATCCCACTTGATTAGAACTCTGAAGGACAATAAAACTGGAGAAGGACTCCACAAATACTAAATCAGGGGAAAAGGAAAATAAGATCAGGTAGGAATTTTCCGTCATGGACCCGCCAGTCTGAATCCCTCCCCATCACTCAGTCCTGTGCAGCTTGGGAGCCACACAGAGGCAGCACGCCTGGTTCCCTTCTGCTGCAGATGCAGACCATGGAGTCACTCACAGCAGTGAGTTAGAACCCCATGCATATCCAGACACAGGGACCCAAGTCCATAGAGACCCAGCTCAGAACATAGGCCACTGAGGAGTGCTGCTTGTTGCATACAAAAGGGCCCCCATGGGGGAAAAAGAGAGAGACTGCGACAGAACTGTTGGCAAGAGCTGTGCACGCTCAATCCAGTTTCTGCTGGCTGAACCACCTAAATGCAAAACAGACTTTTCTGGATTGACCCACCTTTCTGAATTGACCCTATCTGACTCCCTGGGATGGTATACCCTAATGGGGAAGAAACCAGAGGCAGAAAAGCCTCACAGAAAAAAAAAGGGGGGGTGGGGAAGGGGACTGAACTGCTGTAAGATAGGATGGGTCCCAGAACTGAAAAGTGCAATGAAAAGGGGCACTGAGTGATGGAGAAAATTTAAACAAATCATGGGAGCTGTGGAGAAAATTCTGCACAAAAACAAGCAGAACAGAACAGGATGCCTGGAGAAGGAACAGAGGAAATAAGCTTTCTGCTGGAGGTGAAACAATTGCACAGAAGTGCAATCTTAAAAATTATACCACATTACCAGGAGAAGAATCGGATGAAAAAGAGCTGAGGATATCTGAACAGTTAAACATGGGCTACTCTAAAGGTCTAGAATAAGTTAGACTAAGCATCAAAGAAGAGCCTTAGCACAAAGCCAATCAATAATAAAACCCTAGACAAGAGGGAGAAACTGACTTTCAGAGTTAACTCATAAAGATAATCAGATGCCCAAACATCAGCAAAAAAATTGCAAGCCATACTAAGAAACAGCAAGTTATGACTCAACAAGGGAACAAATTAAAACTTTAGAGGAGACACAGAATTTGGAACAACTAATCAAAGTTTGAACAATTCTCCTAAATAAATTTAATGAGATGAAGGAAAATATGGATACAGAGCTAAAGGATATTAAGAAGATAATGTGTGAGCATAAAGAAGAATTTTAAAGTGTAAAAAGAAAAAAAAGAAACATAGAAATGATGGGACTGAAAGGCAGAATAATAGAGATTAAAAATACACTAGAGGCAAACAACAGCAATATTGAACAGGCAGAAGAAAGAATCTGCAAACTAGAGGACAGGACAATCAAATCAAACAGTCAGAAGATCAAATAGAGAAAAAATTGGAAAAAATTGAGCAGTGTCTCAGGGATATGAGTGACAGCATGAAGTGCAGAAATATATGTGTGATGAGTGTCTCAGAAGGAGAAGAGAAAGGAAAAGGGACAGGAATAATATTTGAGAAAACAATGGCCAAAAGAATATTTGGAGAAATAATGGCCAAAAGTTTCCCAACTCTTATGAAAGACATAAATATATATGACTAGGAAGCGCAACATACTCCAAACAGAATAAATCCTAACAGACCTACTCTGAGACTCTACTAATCAGAATGTCAAATGCCAAAGATAAAAATAGAATTCTGAAAGTAGCAAGAGAAAAGCAATTTGTCACATACAAAGGATCCTCAATAAGTCTAAGTGTAGATTTCTCATCAGAAACCATGGAGATGAGAAGGCAATGGTATGATATATTTAAGGTACTGAAAGAGAAAAACAGTCAGGCCAAAATCCTTTCTCCAGCAAAGCTGTCCTTCAAAGATGAGGAAGAGTTTAAAATGTACACATAAACTGAGAGAGTTTTTCAACAAAACATCTACCCTACAAGAATTGCTAAAGGAAGTTCTGCAGGTTGAAAGGAAAAGAGAAGAGAAAGTGGCCTGGAGTACTGTGAAGAAATGAAGATTATCAGTAAGGGTAACTAAAAGGGTAAATGCAAGACCCAATACAACTGTATTTTCAATACAACTCTCTTCTTCAATATTTATAAGAGTCAGAATACAATTGAACAAGAAAAATGCATGTTTCCTAATAATGGACATGCAAAGTATAAAGGGATAAAGTAGGACAAAAACAGCATAAAGAAGAGAAACAGAGGGATTTGAGAGCAGAGAACGTGCATGCTGTTGAAGTCAAGTTGGTATTTTTCAAATTAGTAGGTTATAGATGTAGGTTATGTAATAGAAACCCAGGGTTACCACAAAGAAAGTATTTTAAAAACATATAGGACTACTGATGCTTAATGTATGTAGAATTTTAAATTAACTTGATTGTAAAAGCGTGGAAATGGATAGAGTTGATGGTAGCATATTATAGTGAGTAGCAACTGGTTTATAAATGGAATTGTGGCTGAAAAGGGTAGTCTAGGGATGTAAATGTCAATTGCAAGAAAGCTGGAGAATAATCTAGGGACTGAATAAGACAGTGAACTCAGAGGTGGATGAGAATTGTGGTTGATGGTACAGATGCAAATGTCTTTCTGTGAGCTAAAGCAGATGTACATCACTATTGCAAGGTGGAGTGTGGGAATGTGGAGAAGCATGGGAAAAATACAATTGGTGTGACCTATGGACTGTGGTTAACAGCAATTCTGTAATATTCTTGCATTAATGCCAAAGATGTACTGTGTTGATAATGGGGGTTATGGAAAAAGTGTGCCAAATGTATGCTATGGACCATCGTTGGTGATAATAGTCTGACAATATTATCTCATAATCTGTAAAAAATGTTCCACCACGGTGTGGTGTGCTGGTGAACGGCTGTTGTATGGGAATTCTACACATGACCATGATTGTTTTGTAAGTTCACAACTTCTGTAATAAAAATATATTAAAAAAAAATAGGGTGGGTTGGAGTAAAAAATACACCAAATGTAAGATATTTTGATGATATTTTTTCATAATTTGTAACAAATGTTTCACAGCAATGCAAGATGTTGGTGGTGGGGTGATGTAGGGGACCCCTGTACAATGTTATACATGTTTGTTTTGTAAGTTCACAACTTTTACTGTTCACTTATTGTTTATGTATGTTCATGCATGAATGATATACTTCAATAAAATTAAATTAAAAAAACCATAGAAGGGAGAGGATGTGACTCAAGAGGTTGAGCACCTGCTTCCCATACGGGAGGTCCTGGGTTCGGTCCCTGGTGCCTCCTAAAAACAAAAAAAAACAACAACAAGCAAACAAACAAAAAAAAACCAATTCAGGGGAGTCAATGTGGCTCAGTGGTTGAGTACCGGCTTCCCGCATATGAGATCCTGGGTTCAATCCCCGGTCCCAGTACCTCACACACACACACACACATATATATATATATATATATATATATATTTGACAGAGAAAGAGAGAGAGAGAGAGAGAGAGAAACAGAAATGAGAGAGAACTCAGTCAGATACATCACAAAATATCAACTATACAGAAATGGAGGATGCAATAAAGGAAAAGAGACAAAAAAAAAAGATATGACATATAAAAACCAAATAACAAAATGGCTGAAGTAACTACTGAACCAAATGACAAAATGGCTGAAGTAACTACTGCATTCCAGTAATAATATTGGATGTTAATGGAATAAACTCCCCAATCAAAAGACACAGATTGGCAGAATGGATAAAAAAGCATGATCCAACTATATGTTATTTACAAGAACCTCACATTAGACCCAAAGACACAAATAAGTTGAAAATGTAAGGATGGAAAAAGATATTCCGTGCAAAAAAGAGCTAGGGTAGCTATACTATTATTGGATAAGAGAGGCTTTAAGTCAAAAGCTGTTGTAAGAGACAAAGAAAGATACTATACATTAATAAAAGGGGCAATTATCAAGCAGAAATAACAATCATAAATATTAATGCACCTAACCTCAGTGCCCCAAAATACATGAGGCAAACAATGGCAAAACTGAAGGGAGAAATAGACAGCTCCACATTAATAGTTGGAGACTTCAATATATCACTTTCATCAATAGATAGAATATCTAGACAGAAGATTAATAACAAAACAAAGAACTTGAATAATATGATTAATGAACTAGACCTAACAGACATATATAGAACATTGCACCCCCAAACAGCAAGATATACATTCTTCTCAGGTTATAGATTCTTCTCAGGTGCATGTGGCTTATTCTCCAGGTAGACCATATGTTGGATCACAAAACAAGTCTCAATAAATTTAGAAAGATTGAAACCATACAAAGCATATTCTCTGACCATAATGGAATGAAGCTGGAAATCAATAACAGACAGAGAACTGGAAAAATCCACAAATATATGGAAGTTAAATAATATACTCTTAAACAATCAGTGAGTCAATGAAGAAATTGCAGGGAAAATCAGGAAATATCTTGAGATGAACAAAAATGAGAACACAACATATCAAACTTATGGGATGCAGCGAAGGCAGTGCTGAGAGGGAAATTTATAGCCCAAACACTTACATTAAAAAAAGAAGAAAGTTAAATCAAAGACCTAACTGTACAACTGGAGGAACTAGAAAAAGAACAGCAAACTAATCCAAAAGCAAGCAGAAGGAAAATAATAACAAAGATTGGAGAAGAACTGAATGAAACTGAGAATTAAAAAACAATAGAGAGATTTAGCAAAACCAAAAGTTGATTCTTAGAAAAGATTAATAAAATTGACAAACCCTTAGCTACACTGACAAATTAAAAATAGAGAAGATGCAAATAAATAAAATGAGAGAAGAGACATTATCGCTGACCCATCAGAAATAAAAAGGATCATAAGAGGATACTGTGAACAAGGGTATGCCAACAAATAAGACAACCTAGATGAAATGGACAAATTCCTAGAAATACACAAATAACATACATTGACTATGCAAGAAAGAGAAAATGTCAACAGACCAATTACAAGAAAAGAGAATGAATCAGTTATTAAGATCCTCTCAACAAAGAAAATTCCAGCACCAGATGGCTTCACAGGTGAATTCTACCAATCATCCTAAGAAGAATTAATACCAATCCTGCTCAAACTCTTCCAAAAAATTGAACAGGAAAGAACACTACCTAACTCATTCCATGAGGCCAACAACACCCTAATACTAAAGCCAGCTAAAAATACTACAAGAAAAGAAAATTACAGACCAATTTCTCTTATGAATATAGATGTGAAAATCCTCAACAAAATGCAAATTGAATCCAACAGCACATTAAAAGACTATACACCACGAACAAGTGAGTTTTATCCCAGGTATGCAAGGGTGGTTAAACACAAGAAAATCAATTACTGTAATTGTGATGGTTAGGCTAATGTGTCAACTCGGCCAGGTAATGGTGTCCAGTTGTTTGGTCAAGCAAGCACTGGGCTAATTGCAATACAAGGCCATTTCATGGACTTTAATTATCAGTGAGTTGATTGCATAGATGGCTGGTTATATCTACAATCAATTGAGAAGATTGCAGTTAGCAATGAGTAACGTCTCATTCAATCAGGTGGAGTCCTTAAAAGGGGATTTCAGCATTCAGAGAGAGAATTCCCATCTCTACTTCAGACGGCCAGCATCTCCTGGAGAACTCATCAAGGACCTTCTCTGGAGCCTCTGGCTTGCAGCCTGCCCACAGAATTTGGACTTGTGCATCCCCATGGTTGTGTGAGACAATTTTATAAAAATCTCATACTATTTACAGATATCTCCTGTTGATTCTGTTTCCCTAGAGAATCCTGACTAATATAATAATATACCACATTAACAAAATGAAGGGGAAAAAATATATGATCATCTCAATTGATGCAGAAAAGGCATTTGATAAAATCCCACATCCGTTCTTGATAATAAAACACTTAGAAAAATAGGAATATAAGGAAACTTCCTCAGCATCATAAAGGGCATTATGAAAAACCCACAGCTAACATCATACTCAATGGTGAAAGACTGAAATCTTACTCTCTAAGATCTGGAACAAGAAAAAGATGCCCACTGTCACCACTATTATTCAACATTGTAATGGAAGTTCTAGCTAGAGCGAGTAGGCAAGAAAAAGAAATAAAAGGCATCAAATTGGAAAGGAAAACATAAAACTTTCTCTATTTGCAAATGACATGATCCTATATATAGAAAATCCCAAAAATTTTACAGCAAAGCTACTAGAGCTAATAAATGAATTCTGCAAAGTGGCAGGTACAAGATCAATATGCAAAAACCAGTAGCGTTTCTATACACTGGTAATGAGCTGTCTGAGGAGGAAATCAGGGAAGAATTTCCATTTGCAACTGCAACCAAAAGAATAAAATATCTAGGGATAAATTTAAACAAGATGTAAAGAACTTGTACACAGAAAACTATAAAACATTGCTAAAAGAAATCAAAGAAGACCTAAATAAATGGAAGGACAGTCCATGTTCATGGTTTGGAAGACTAAATATTGTTAAGATGCCAATACTACCCAAAATGATTTATATAGTCAACACATTTCATATCAAAATATCAAAATTCCAACAGTCTTCTTTGCAGAAATGGAAAAGCCAATTATCCAATTTATTTAGAATAAGTGTCTAAATTGGGCAAGGGGCCCCAAACAGCCCAAAAACCTATTGAAAAAGAAGAGTGAATTTGGAGGACTCACATTTCCTGACTTTAGAGCATATTACAAAGCTACAGTGGTCAAAATAGCACGGTATTGGCACAAGGATAAATATATCAACCAAGGGAATCGAATTAAGAGTTTAGAAATAGACCCTCACATCTATAGACAATTGATTTTTTTTTTTTTAGGAGCTACTGGGGATTGAACCCAGGACCTCATACATGTGAAGCAGGTGCTCAATCCTTGAGCCACATCTGCTCCCCAATGAGAGTTGGTTTTCTTGTTTGCTTTTAGGAGGTACCAGGGATTGAACTGGGGACCTCATATATGGGAAGCAGGTGCTCAACCACTTGAGCTACATCTGCTCCTAGACAATTGGTTTTTGACAAAGCTGCCAAGTCCACTCAATTGGAAAAGAATAGTCTTTTCAACAAATGGTGCTGGGAGAACTGGATATCCACATGCAAAAGTATTAATGAGGACCCCATATGACATCCCATATAAAAATAATTGACTCAAAATGGATCAAAGACCTCAATATAAGAGCCAGGACTATAAAACTCCTAGAAGAAAATGTAGGATAGGGAAGCATATTCAGGGTCTTGTGTTAGGCAATGGTTTCTTAGACTTTATACCCAAAGCACAAAAAACAAAAGAAAAAAAGATAAATGGGACCTCATCCAAATTAAAAACTGTTGTGCATGAAAGGACTTTATCATGAAAGTGAAAAGACAAGGTACTCAATGGGAGAAAATATTTAGAAAACACATAACTGATAAAGATTTAATATGCAGAATATATAGAGAACTCCTACAATTCAACTGTAAAAAGACAAACAACCCTATTAAAAATGTGCAAAAAACTTGAATAGACATTTCTCTAAAGAGGATATACAAATGGCTAAAAAGCACATGAAAAGGTGCTCAACATCACTTCCAATTAGCGAAATGCAAATGAAAAACACAATGAGGTATCATTTCACAACCACTAGAATGACTACTATTAAAAAAACAGAAAACTGTCAGTGCTGGAGAGGATGTGGAGAAATAGGAACACTCATTCATTGCTGGTCGGAATGTAAAATGGTGCAGCCACTGTGGAAGATATTTTGGCAATTCTTTAGAAAGCTAAATATAGAATTACCATGACCCAGCAATCCCTCTGCTAGATATTTACCCAAAAGAATTGAAAGCAGAGTCTCAAACAGATATTTGTACACCTATGTTCATAGTGGCATTAGTCATAATTGCTAAATGATGGAAGCAACCCAAGAATCCATTAACTGATGAATGGATAAACAAAATGTTTATCCATGTTATGGAATATGATTGAACCATAAAAAGGAATGCAGTCCTCATACATGCGATAACATGCATGAACCTTGAAGACATTCTGAGTGAAATACGCCAGACAAAAAAGGACAAATATTGTATGAGCTCACTAATATGAAATAATTAGAATAGGAAAACTCATATAATGTTAGAATCTAGAATATAGGTTATCAGGGGCTGGGTTGGAGGTAGAGAATGACGAGTTAATGCTTAATTAGTTTATAATTTCTGTTTAGGTTGATTGTAAAGTTTTGGAAATGGATGGTGGTGAGAGTAGCACAATGTTGTTAGTGTAATTGGCAGCACTGAATTATATATGTGAATGTGGTTAAAAGGGTTAGATTTAGGTTGTATATATGTTACTGGCATAAAAATTAAAGGATCAAATAAAGGACTGTACAATACAGTGAACCTGAGTGTAAATGATGTGCTATAGTTAATAGTACAATTATAAAAATGTTCTGACATGACTTGTAACAAATGTACCACACTAATGCAAGGAGTTTATAATAGGGTGATATATGGGGAAAAAACACACCCTAGTATAAACTATGGATTATAGTTGATAGTACAATTTTATTATTCTTTCATCAGTTGTAACAAAAGTACCACACTAATGCAAAGTATTAACAATATGGGGTATATAGGAACGCTGTACTTTTTACATGAGTTTTCTGTAAACCTACAACTTCTCTAATTAAAAAAAAATTTTAGTGCTCACTTCTGCAGCACATATACTAAAATTGGAACGATACAGAGAAAATTAGCATGTCTCCTGCATGATGACATTCGTGAAGCATTCCATATTTTTTACTGTAAATAAACAAACTAACAAAAATTTAAAAAAGAAGGGGGAGAAAAACATAGAGTTATAGCTGTAATCTGCAAATCTCTAACCAGGAAGCATTCAAAGGGATTTCTGGGCAATGGGAGTGGGGTGTTGTGGGTAAGGGGAGATTCACTGTAACTCTGAGTTACTTTGTTTCCATGTACAAGTAATGCTTTGATAAAATAAATATTAAAACCTTCAGATTTCTAATTAATTTTTGAAATTTCTAAGTCAAACAGTAGTAACCAAGACATCGCCACACCATGTACTATATCATTTAAAAAGTCCCAAGAAAGTTCTGCCCAGTTGACAATTCCTAAATTTGGGCTGGCAGATTTAAGGCATTCATAAAGCAGGTGGCTAGGATTTTCTTATCTGAAAAATTATTGCAAGGCATTAGAGTTGACATCCATTAAGTTCTCACTATTGGAATTTTCTTGGCATGGTAATATATTCCAGGCAAATACTAATTCAATTACAAACATACTTGAAATGTAGTACATTTCTTGGTAGCTTAGCTCTGCAACATGGAGCTGACTTCAGCAGAGGAAACACACTCATTTCCCCAGCACCATGGCTTCCTGTGTGTCCTGGGCAGTCTCTACCTGTTTCCCCATCTGTAGGGTGGTTTCCATAGGAAGAGAAACCTCTAGTGGCTTCTTCAGATTAAAATTGGGATAGCTTTTCTTAATTCTATGATGTATAAATTCTCCTACTAAAATATTTACTTGCAGAAGAATTAAAAAAAAAAAGAAAAAAAATAACAACAAAAAAGAATATTTAATTACAGATAAAACTGAAGTTGCCTTCAGCACCCTCTCCAATCACACTACCTTTCAAAGAAGGGCATCATGGTCGAGTTTGTTCTGTATCTTTTCAGCTGCTTTCCCATGTCCTTACATGCATAAATACATGCAGGCGGTTTGATTTATATGGCTGGAATAATCCAATCCCATTGAATACAGGGGAGTCAGGATGAGGAAACCAACTTGGGCTTCCCAAATCGTAGGGCTGTAGCCGGCAGCACATATAAATTGCAGAGCCAAGTAACAAGCAGTGAATGGCCTGAATAGCCCATAAGGGCATCAGTCCCCAAGGTTCCACCGTTCCTTCATCTCACACCAGACATTCGCTGAGAAACTTCCACGTGTCAGGCATGGTTCCCTGTGTGAACAGCCACTTGTGTGAGCAAAACACACTGCTCAGCATCAAAGGCCCAACTTCCATACTTGCTGTGCTCAGATGGTCTTTCCGCCCTGCTGGGACCGCATCGCTGGCTCTGCCTCATCACTTGGGTCTAGTTCAAACCCATTCTAAACCAGCCTCCTTCCCCTGTCAGGTACCCCCGTCCACCATTACCACCACCACGGTGCTCTTATTAAGACAAGATCCTCGGATGGGCTCACTTGGTCTTCTGCCTCTTCCCACTACAATTTGAGCTGTGTGAGGTTGGGAACCTGGCCGGGTCACCGCTGTATTCCAGTGCCTAGAAGGGGACTCAGCACATAGTAGGTCCTCAATAAAACCTCTTGAGAGTGTCAAATTCCTGCATTCATTTAATGAATGTTTGCTGAGCACCTACATGTATCAGGCCCCGTTCTGGCCACTCGGGCAAGGGAATGGGTGAATAAATGAATAAATGAATGTAAAGTGAAAATCACTGGACCATACTAGGGGAAAAAAACCCCACCTTCTTCATTGCCTCCTTGATGCCATTCTTCTGATAAGTAGATTGAAGAAAATATTAATGATTTTGTCATCTTTTCTTTGGCATTGGCTTATTTCAGAAGAAGAGAATTTCCAGACTTCCAACACCAAATCTACCAACCTATCAGAATCTGTACCCGTGCACCCCACTTTTTTTTTTTCAAAGCTTAATCCAGAGAACAGGTTTCATTAGGTAGTCAAATCAGAAAGAAGCTAAAAACTACTTAGGCAGTGAAAAGTATGCCACTCTTTTTCTTTTTTTTAGCCAGATGTTAGCAAGGAGCTGGAGATGGTGAATCTGAATATCTGATCATTGGGGACCAGAACAACTGATAGGGGTGACTGGAGAGGAATTATAGGAGTTAGGAATAATTATGCAACAGTTTATATGCCATTTTGGTGCAATGACACATTTTGCCTGGAGTTAGGCTTACTCCATAGGTAAATAAATCTTCAGTGATTTCAACAGGTTGGACTCTTAACTGCGCACTACTTTGAGAGATATATTTTCTATTTTCTGTTCTCCTAAACCTTTCTTCTTCTTTTTCCTCCTCTGATGTCTTCTTGGACTAATGGGGAAAAAAAGGAGAGCAGAAATTAAGGGAATACTTGGGCTTAAAAATAATAAGCAATTTCCCAAATGCAGGCAGCATAATGTTAGATCTGAATTCCAGGTTCTTTCACTCTAGAAAAGATAAAAGCCCTTAGGCTTACTTTTACCATTAGTGATACATTTAGCAATACGTCTATTTAAATTTAATTCTGGTTTTCTATTTTACCATTTATTATGATTTTAATAAAGGGGCTGCATTGGGACTCCTAAACTTTACTGTTAACAGAATAACTTTACTTCATGGAGATCTGCAGAATTTGTGTCAACTGGATGAGGGTCCTTTCTAGAGACATCTCCAAAGAGGAAAGAAAGGCGCATGAAAATAGAGAAGGAAAAATAATGGGCAGAGACTAAAGAGGAAACATTTTTGAAAAAGTGAAACTAATTGCAATTAATAGATTTGGGTTTTGTTGGAATGGAGAGTATACGTGCTTCTTCTTACTCCCAAAGATAAGAAGTTGGCTTGTTCTGCACACATATGGTGATAGAAAGCTCCAGTCCACTGCCAGCATTTCAATCGACTCCATTCCTGGACTATGCAGATGATGAGCAATGTAGCATTCCATTCCCTGTTTCCAGTGTGTTCCATCTGTGGCACGTTCTGTCATTTAGTTTCCATTTTGCTTGAAGTAGTTTTATTTACTCTAAAGTAGGATGGTGCTGTGTTGCCAGTGATAGGCTCTGTACCTCCATCATCACAGAAAATGTTGTCAGAGTAGTATTAGAGAATAAAAAGCTAACAGGTGGAAGCTGGAAAAGCCAGCAGCATGAACAGATGGCACTGCAAAAATTTTAACTTTATTCTACTTCGTGCGTGTTTTGTATTTCTTTACTCATACTAATGTAGTGCAAAACTACTATAAGCAATGCTTTCTTTTTTTCATTAAAAATTTATTGAAGTGTATCATTCATACATGAACATACATAAACAATAAGTGTATAGTAAAAGTTGTGAACTTGCAAAATAAACATGAATAACATTATACAGGGCTCCGGTACATCAGCAATACTTTCTTTGATCCATATTCGTGGAAGAAGCAACACAATAATTTCAATTTAGTGACTTGGATTCAGCTTTTTTTTTCATCCTCCTGTGAAATCTGTAACCCAATTTGCTAAAGAATAACGCAATAGACACTAAAGATGAGTGGACTAGTCCAAAGGTTCAGTTCAGTTCATGTTTATTGTCTCCATGTATTGCATTCCCCCGCCATGGCTCCCTCGTCTGTTTGCGTATTGTTGTTTTTTTTTTGTTCGTTGCCTGCTCATTGTTTTTTTGCTTGTTGTCTGCTCGTTGTCTGTTTTTTCTTAAGGAGGCACTGGGAACTGAACCCAGGACCTCCCATGTGGGAGGTGGGCACTCAAGCAAGTGCTTGAGCCACATCCGCTTCCTTCGTGTATTACATTTTTTTTAAAGATTTATTTTATTACCCTCCCCCCCATTGTTTTGTGCTCGCTGTCTTCTCTCTGTGTCCATTCGCTGTGTGTTCTTCTGTGTCTGCTTGTGTTCTCATTTAGGCAGTACCGGGAACCAATGCCGGGACCTTCTGGAGTGGGAGAGAGGCTGCTCAATCTCTTGCTCCACCTCAGCTCCCTGGTCTGCTGTGTCTCTTATTGTCTCTCTTCTGTATCTCTTTTTGTTGCTCCATCTTGTTGCACCAGCTCTCTGTGTGGGCCAGCTCTCTGCATGGGCCAGCACTCCTGCATGGGCCAGCACTCCGTGTGGGCCAGGTCTCCTCTCGGGCCAGCTTTCCTTCACCGGGAGGCCCTAGGAATTGAATCCTGGACCTCCTATATGGTAGATGGGAGGCCAATCACTTGAGGCACGTCTGCTTCCCCATGTATTGCATTTTGACACTGGCATATAAAGATGATAAACGCATAGTTCCTGGTCTCACCAAGCTCATAGGTTAGTCAAGAGAGACAAAGACAAAAGACGTGGCAGCTCACATTGAGGCAGTGTCTATGCTTCATGTTATTTTTGGAAGAAAGGAATCAAGTAAAAAATTTTCTGAACACAGCTAACAATCCATGTTGGCAAGAAAGGCAGAGATGGAAAGCCAAAAGAGTGAGAAGGAGGGAGAGGGGGAAATTTGGTGGTGGGTGCTGTGTTAGAATTATAGGAGAGTGGAGGGAATTTTTCCCTTCAACTTTTTGTTGAAAACTTTTGCATTTGTAGGAAAATTAGAAAAATAGTTCAATGGACACCTGTCTGTGATTTACATAGACTCACTAGTTGTTAACATTTGGCCACTTTCATTTGCTCTGTGTATTTTTTTGAACCATTTAAGAGTAAGTTGCAGACATCATGACACTTCACCCCTTGGTCATTCCACAGGCAATGATTATACTCATAAAATGAATAATTCCATAATATCATCTAGTATAGAATCCATATTCAAAATTTTCCAATTGCCCCAGATATGTCTTTTTTAGCTCTTTATTTCCTTCCCAATTCATGATCCAATCAATGTTCACACATTGCATTTAGCTGTTTTGTCTTTTAATCTCTTTGAATTTAGATTTTTGTTTTGCTTTGTTTTATGACATTGAATTTTTGAAGTTTAGGCCAGTTATTTTGAAGAATGTCCCATATTTTGGATTTTTCTATTTCCTCATGAATAGATTCATGTTAAACTTTTCTGGCAAGAATCCAAAGCTAGATATTGCTGTAGTACAATAGTTTAAAACCTACAGTTCATGGACTTCATGGGTTTATGGGTATGTACCTATATGAATTTTACTGGGGAAAACATTTTAGTTTTTTATCCAATTTTCAAAGTCAATGAGCCCCCCAAATTTAGGAACTGGGGTAGAGAAGGAGGTATATCAGCAGGAGGTAAATAGGTATTCAGTCTACACTTCATCTTCTTAAACCATTTGATTTTATGTGCATTTTATTTTATTTTTTTTTAAAGATTTATTTATTTTATTTTTATTTATCCCCCTCTTGCTGCTTGTGCTGCTGTGTCCATTCGCTGCGTGTCTTCTCTGTGTCTGCTTATCTCCCCCTTGCTGTGAGGTCTTGCCACATCAGCCCACGGTGCTGCGCAAGCCGGCCTGTCCTCACAAGGAGGTGCCGGGAAGCGAACCCGGGGCCTCTCATATGGTAAACGGGTGC
>JAQZBX010069383.1:0-15589 GCA_029593785.1 Cabassous unicinctus | reverse complement strand
TTTTTTTTTTTTTTAAAGATTTATTTATTTTATTTATTTATCCCCCCCTTGCCACTTGTGTTGCTGTGCCCATTCCCTGCGTGTCTTCTCTGTGTCTGCTTATCTCCCCCTTGCTGTGAGGTCTTGCCGCATCAGCCCATGGCGCTGCGCGAGCCGGCCTGCCCTCACAAGGAGGCGCCCGGAAGCGAACCCGGGCCTCCCATATGGTAAACGGGGGCTCTATCCACTGAGCCACACCCGCTTCCCAAGTGTTTCTATTTCTCTACATCCTCTCCAACACTTGTTATTTTCCATTTTTAAAAAAATATCCATTCTAGTGGGTGTGAAATGGTATCTCAATGTTGTTTTGATTTGCATTTCCCTAATAGCTCATGATATTGAACATCTCTTCATATGCTTTCTGGCCATTTGTATATCTTCTCTGAAGAAATATCTATTCAAGTCTTTTGCACTAGTGGGATTTTGTGTGCCGTGAGTTGAGGACATGAGCTTTTATTGGACAGAAGATGAAAGTGGATATTTAAAGGTTAATATCTTTTGTTTGTAACATTATTAATTTCTTTTGGCTTAATCAATCAATTGCTGAGTTGGGTTAAAAACTTTCACTATCCCTGTGTAATGTTATATATGTTTATTTTGTAAGTTCACAATCTTTACTATACACTTATTGTTTATGCATGTTCATGTATAAATGATATACTTCAAAAAATATATTTAAAAAACAAACAAACAACTTCCACTATGTTGGTGAATTTGTCTGTCTGTCTTTGTGGTTGAAACCCATATTTGTGGATTTGGATGTAAAATGGAGTCTGGTCTCCCTCAAAGCCCAGTCAGGGTTGGGTCCCTCTCTGCCTTTTACCTTTATGGCCTCTGCCACATTTTCCACCTCTTCTCCAATCTCTTGGTCTTCTCCCTGGTTGCCTGAAGCCCAGTTTTGGCTTTAAGTTGACAAAGCTACAGGGCCCAGAGCAGGTCCAGTGCCCCTGCTCTACTGCCCACCATGGGGCCAACCATGACCTGTGGACTATTTTTTTGACCTGATAAGACATTATAAGGGAGTGGAGGTGGCTCAGGCAATTAGCGCCTCCCTCCCACATGGGAGGTCCCCGGGTTCAGTTCCTGGTGCCTCCTGGAAAGAGAAGACCAGCACACAACAAACGGACAGAGCAAATGCAAACAATGAGGGGGCAGGGAGAAATAAATAAATAAAATAAATCTTAAAAAAAAAAAGACATATTATATCCCCAAATCCTCAAGATTTAGGAATGAACAAACATAAAAGGGGAATGCAACCATGGACCAAAGTAGACATTATTATTCTGGTAATGGAAAAACTTGTAACATTGCTATAAAGATAGTGGTCACTAGAGTTTCTGAGGGGAGGGGAGGGGAAGAATAGATGGAGCATGGAGTATTTTTTTGGACATTGGAATTGTTCTGCATGATATTGCAATGATGGATACAGGCCATCATACATTTTGTTGAGAGCTATAAAATTGTATAGTGCAAAGTGTAAACCATTATGTAAACTATAGACCATGGTAAGTAGCAATGCTTCAATATGTGTTCATCAATTGTAACAAATGTACCTCACTAATGAAAGGTGTTATTAATGGGGGGAGGGAATGGGGTATATGGGAATCCCCTATATTTTGATGTAACTTTTCTGTAATCTAAAACTTCTTTAAAAATTAAATTTAAAAATGTTACTTAAAAAATACATTATAATTATTACTTTATACAGTCAATATTAATTTATATTTGCCCATATATTTAGCATGTTTTAGGAGATACTAATGGTACCAAGTATGCTATTTTTGCAACTTGCTTAAGAAACTTTCCCTACCTTGAAGTAATTAAAATATCCTATATTTTCATCTAAATTTGTAGAGATTTGGCACTCTAAGAGTTCAAGAGTGTCTTAGATATTATTAAGCCTTTGCTTTTGCCTGTATTTTTCAATTTTCTCAAATTGCATGATGGGATCTTGATAGGAATTCCATTGAATCCACTGATCTGTTTCAGGAGAATTGACAGTTTTACAAAAAATTAAAATCTTCTAATATATAAACTTTCTATAGCTCTCAATTTATTTAGGTATTCTTAATTTTTTGCCATAAAAATTTATAATTTTTTTCTTCCAGGTCTTGCACATCTTTTGTTAGATATACTTCTAGACACTGTATGTATTTATTTGCTATTATAATAATTCCTTTTTAAAATTAAATTTTCTATTTGTTGCTTAGCCATAGAAATGCAATAATTTATGTAAATCGGTCTTATATCAAGCTACTTAGCTAAATTCTTATTTCTAATAATTTATCTAAAGAATCTTTTGGGCTCTCTATATAGACAACAATTTTGTTTACAAAAAAAATGGTGGCTTTGTTTCTTCCTTTCTAAGCCTTATACTTTTTCCTTTTCTTGTCTTCATGGCTTGCTAGACTGTTCAGTACAATATTGATGGACATGTTAATAGTGGGTTTGATGGTTCCGTTCATGTGTCAGCTTGGCCAGATGATGGCGTCCACTTGTTTGGTCAAGTAATCACTGACCTGATTGTAACTGTGAGGACATTTTGTGGACTCCAACCATCAGTAAGTTGATTGCATTTATGGCTGATTACATCTACAATCAACTGAGAAGATTGCCTTCAACAATGAGAGATGGCTCATCCAATCATTTAAAGACTTTGAAAGGAGAAGTGGTGGTTACAGCAGTCAGAAGAGAGAATTTCCATCTCTATGTCAGCCAGGCAACTTTTCCTAGAGAATTCGAGGACTTCCTGGACTTCGTGGCTCGCAGCCTGCGCTATGGAACTTGGATTTGTGCATCCCCATAGGCATGTGGGACAATTCTTATAAAGATCTCATAATATTTACAGATATCTCCTCTCAGTTCTGTTTCCCTAGAGAACCCTAAATAACATAGTGGGCATCCCATCCTGGTTGTTGATTTGAAATTTTCATCATTATTGACAATGGTTGTTGTAGATTTTTGTTAGATAACCTTTATCAGGTTAAGATAATTCCCGAAGGGAGTGGATGTGGCTGAAACAGTTGAGCACCTGCCTCCCACATGGGAGTTCCCAGGTTTGGTCCCTGGTGCCTCCTAAAGAAAACAAACAAAGAAACGAACAACAAGCAAACAATGAGTAAAACAAAAAGCAAAACAACGAGCAAAAAACAAGCAAAGCAATGCATAAAACAAGCAAAAACAATGAGCAAACAATGAGAAATACAATGAGTGGGCAGACAAGGGAGCCAACTCGGGGGAGCTGATGTGGCTCAGTGCTTGAGCGCCAGCTTCCTGCATGTGAGGTCCTGGGTTCAATCTTAAAGAAAATTCTCAGGGGGAGTGGATGTCGCTCAAGTGGTTGAACACCTGCTTCCCATGTACAAGGTCCCAGGTTCGATTCCTGGTACCTCCTAAAAACAAACAAATGAAAAAACCAGCTTTCATTGGGGAGTGGATGTAGCTCAGTGGTTGAGCACCTGCTTCTCATGTATGAGATCCTGGGTTCACTACCTCCTGAAAAAAAAAAGAAAATTCCCTTCTGTTCCTGGATTGTTAAAGAGTTTTTATTATATAATTGGGTTGGTTTTTGTTAAATGCTTTCGCTTAATCTATTGAAATGATCATATGATTTTTCTAGTTTAATATTTTAATATGATGATGTTTTAATTAATTTTCTTATGTTAACAATTGCATTTTCAACTTAGTCATTGTGTTAGGGGTTTCCACCACCTAACCACTCAGTTTCAATAATTCACTAGGGCTCAAGAACTCAGAAAAGTTGTTATTCTCACAGTTGTGTTTTATTATTGTAAAAAGATATGGATTAAAATCAGCAAAGGAAAAATGTGTATAGAGCAGAATCTAGGAGAGAGCAGGCACAAGCTTCCAGTTGTCCTCTCCCAGTGGAGTCATGCACACAGTGCTTAATTCTCTCAGCAATAATGTGTGAAAACAGACACAAGGGTGGCCAACCAGGGAATGTCACCTGAGCTTGGTGTCCAGAGTTTCTTCTTGGGGGTCCGTCCAAGCATTCACGTGGAATGCTCACGTGACTGATCTTATTGTCCAGTCCCTCCAGAGGTCAAACTGATACAGTGTGGCCAAAGGCCCCCACCATTAATCACATTTTAGCATAAACTAAGGCCCCAGGTATACAAAGACACTCTTATCAGGCAGGTTATTCCAAGGCCTTAGAGATCATTTCCCAGGAGCTAACCTTTAGAATGTGCAGGGCTTGAACATCCCAAGCCTGAGGGAGTTAACCCTTTACTGTACAGCCTTGATGCTTTATCTTTTTAAAACATTGCTGGATCAGTTTGCTAATATTCTGTCTAAGAATTTTGAATCTATGCTCACAATGAAGTGACCCTGCAATTTTTGCTTAATGTACTTCTCTTGTCTGATTATGCTAGCTTCATTAAATGGGTAGAAACTGTAACTTCTTTTTTATATTGTGGAATAGTTTGTATAAGATTGGAATTAACTTTTCCTCTAAGGTTTGATAGAACTCTCCTCTACAGCAACATGTGCCTAATTTTTGCTTTGATGGAAACTTTTTATCATTTGAGTCAATTTCTATAATTAGTTTAGGACTTATTCAGGCTTTCTATTTCCTTTAAAGCTCATTTAAATTATATTAATATTATTATATTTAATATAATATAGTAATATTATGTTATTGATTACATTTTTCTGGGATTTTTTTTCCATTTTAACTATTGTATTAGTCTACCAAAGGAGTTCTGATGCAAAGTACCAGAAATCTGTTGGCTTTTATAAAGGGTGTTTATTTGGGGGTAAAAACTTACAGTTACAAGGCCCTAAAAAGTCCACCTCAAGGTTGCTTTCTCACCAAAGTCAGTTGCCACATGTTGAAGCAAGATGGTCATTGATCTATACCTGGTCTCTCCTTCCTGGGCTTCCTCTTCCTCTTGAGGCTCCATGGGCCCAGCTTCTTCCCAGTCTCAGCTGTAGGCTGGCATAGGGCTTGTCTCTCAGGGCTTCCTATATCCGTGTCGACTCTCTTCCCAAGGTCAGCTGCATGGCTCATCTCTCTTCCCGGGGCTTTAGCTATTTGAGCCTTCTTTCTGTCACATGACAGTATCAAAATGACAAAGTTCTCTCCTCTGGCTTCTTTTTGAGTGAATGTCTGTTTATATCAACCTGAGCCACACCTTCTTGACATAGCCCAATCAGAAGCCCTAAATTGATTTTATCAAGTAAACTTAATCAGAGGCCCCTAATTGAATTTAATACAATCAAAGGGTATCACACCCAGAGGACTAGATTAGTTTATAAACGTAATCTTTCTGTTTTTGGGATTCATAAATAATCCCAAACTGTCAAACCTATGTTTCAAATTTCTTGTAATAAAGTTTTTCACAATACCCTATATTATATATTTATTCTTTGCACATCTGAATTATGGTCACCTTTTTCATTCCCTTTATTATTTATGCTTTTTCTCCTTTTATTTCTTGGTTCATTTTACCAAATATCAACAATTTTGTTAGTGTTTCTAAAAAAACGACTTTCGTCACTATTGATCCCTTTTACGGTATTTTTGTTTCCTTTAATTAATTTCTAGTTAAATTATCTCCTTCCTTCTACTTTCTTTTTTATTCATTCTATTTTTATTTTTCTAGCTTTTCAAGTTTGATACTTAACTCACTAATTTTCTATTTTATTCTTGTGATGGTTAATTTTATGTGTCAACTGGCTAGATTATGGAAAGAGTTAAGGACATTGAATTGAGCTTTGCAACTGGGTGATTGTGGTGCCATTTACTGAGATGATAAAATAGTCGGAGGAGCAAGTTTGGTGGGGAGAAGGGGTTGAATCAAGAGTTCAGTTTTGTACATGTTGAATTTTGAGATGCCTACTAGACATCCAAGTGGAGATGATGAATAGGCAATTGTATAGAGCAGTATGGAGTTCAAGAGAGAGACTAGGATTACAGGTAAAAGCTCGGCTGTCATTGACATTTAAAGGGTATTGAAAGCTATATTTACTGCCAGCATATGCTCCCAATGTACAGATCTCTTTGGAGAAGAGGGCAAGGTAGGAACCATTTTCCTATTATTCTGTTCCTTCTCTCATATCTCCACCCCCTCCAAGATTATACCATCTGGCTTCATGTGATCTGGAAATGTCTTTGGCTCTCCTGTCCCTAATTGCACTTGGGCCAGTGCAGTTGGTCTGGAGCACACTGGAGCACATTCTCCAGTCATCTCTTCTCAGTGGTGGAGCTTGGCTCCTCCGCCTGTGGTGCTAAGCTCAGTCCAGGCCTGGGCTCTCTAAAGCCTGGATCCCAGGCAGAGGTGAGACATTTCCCAGGAGTCTGCCTGCCTCTCCTCTCACCCTTCCGCGGGGCCTGATGTCTTTACTGACTCTTGGACTTCCTTCCTCAACTCCAGTAGTACAGCAGTGGGGCAAGTCTCTTTTAAGGGGACCATAGGCCTCTTTCATGAATGGAAACAACAACAAACAACAACAAAACTTCTTTTAGGGAAGAAGCGGGGGAGTGTGTCTTTCTGGGAGAGTCAAGCTCTTACCACAGCCTGTCTATACATTGCCACTGAACTGTGAATGAAGAAGGTGGCCTTGAAAGGGGAGACTCCATGACCTGGACAGGGTTTGCAGAGATTGTGGAGTATACTTTAAGAAAGAGCTATAATCACAAGTCAGAGCTAGAGAGGAACCTGAGACTTCTAGCACCCAAGAAGAGTTACTGGCAGCCTAGAGTATAGGTCTTCAAACTGGGGAGCAGGTATCATAGACATGAAAAAGGGAACCAGTTTATAGATGTTCACTTTCTTGTTCCGAAAACTGGGCAGTCTGAGAAGACTACTGTGCCTTTCTCTGCAGCACCTCATGCTCTTTTTTCTTTGCCACATCCCTTTTCACTACTGCCCTTTTCCCCACTTTATAAAAGAATCCTTATCTTGAATCTTACTAGGGTGCATTGTTCCTGGGTATAAAGAATTGTTAACCAAGGAACTATTTAAAATATTAGTTTCAAACATCATTAAATTATTAATCAAAGGACCATAATTTTGTGTTTTCCTTGGCTTATAAAATCCATATATCACCGATTCCAAGAAGCACATTTTTTTTTTTTACCACACTGTAACCTCTCTACAATTGGTATATCTTACCCAAATCTTCATCTGCTTGGCTTACATTTTCCTATGTTTGTTATTTACTATAGTCCTCTCTATTCTCCTAGGGTGATTATTAGCTGTACTCTAATGAAAGAGGACCTGTGTCCTGATTTAGGAGGACTATCAGGCCTGCTTCTCACTATTTGTTCAGTTAGGAGACCATTAACTAGCTCTATTGACATCCTTCCCCAGGGGTCATCTCTGGCTTCCCAAAAGATGCCAGACAATTTGCTTTCATTCTCTTTGAGATTCACATTTTCTGTACCTTTTGTACCATTTTAGATAAAATTGTACTAATTTCCTTTCACTGCTTATGGACAAATTACTGCATCTTCACCCATATCCAAGGGAGATAACTCTACTTTAAAAAAATCAATTAATTTTATAAGAGCAGTTTTAGGTTTACAGAAACATCAGTCAAAAAATACAAAGTTCCCATATACACTCCACCAGAACACAGTTTTCCTTATTATTAATACTTGTCATTAGTATTTATTGTAACAGTTTATTTCAATTGATGAAACAATATTATAATTATACTATTAACTTATAATTCATAGTTTATATTAAAGGTCACTGTGTTGTACAGTCCTATGTTTTTTTAATTTAATTTTATTCTAATAATATATATTTACCTTTAAAAATCCCCTTTTAGCCACTTTCAAATATATAATTCAGTGCTGTTAATTACATTCATAATGTAGTGCTACCATCACCACCATCCATTACCAAAACTTTCCTATCACTCCAAAGAGAAACTGTGAACCAATTAAGCATTAACTCCCTGTTCTCTACACCCAACCTGACACCTGGTAACCTTTGTTCTAGTTTCTGACTCTATGGATTTGCTTATTCTAATTATTTCATATCAGTGAGATCATACAATATTTATCCTCTTGAGTCTGGCTTATTTCACTCAACATGATGTCTTCCAGGTTCATCCATGTTGTAGCATATATCAGAACTTAATTCCTTTTTATGGCTGAGTAATAATCCATTGTATGTATATACCACATTCATTGGTTGATGGACACTTGGGTTGCTTCCATCTTTTGGCAATTATGGATAATGCTACTATGAAACTCGATGTGCAAATATCTGTTCAAGTTCCTGCTTTCAATTTTTTTGGTATATACCTATAAGTAGGATTGCTGGTTGCATGGTAATCCTATACATAGCTTTATGAGGAGCCGCCAAAATGTTTTCCATGGCAGCTGCACCATTTTACATTCCCACCAACAATACACAGAGTGTTCCATTTCTCCACATCCTCTCCAACACTTGCTATTTTCCATTTTTTTTTATTGTTAGCTATTCTAGTGGGTGTGAAATGATATCATATTGTGGTTTTGATTTGCATTTCCTTAACAGCTAATGATATTGAGCATCTTTTCATGTACTTTTTGGCCATTTGTATCTCTTCTTTGGAAAAATGTCTATTCAAATCTTTTGCCCACTAAAAAAATTTTTTTTGCCCATTATTTAATTGGGTTGTTTGTTTTTGTGTGGTTGAGTTGTAGAAGTTCTTTATATATTCTAGATATTAAATCCTAATTAGATATGTGGTTTCCAAATATTTTCTCCCATTCTTTAGGTTGTCTTTTCACTTTCATGATGAAGTCCTTTGGGGCACAGAAGTGTTTTTTTTTTGTTTTTTTTTTAATTTGCAACTTTATTTCAAATTCACAAAAATAAAATAACAGAAAATGGCAGCTCAACAAGTTAGAGATATAGTACTTCTAAAAGTTCTTTTTCAGGCACTTTATTTATTTTTAATATATTTTTTTTATTTTTTAAAAGATACTTAGATTACATAAATGTTACACAAAAAATATAGGGATTCCCATATGCTCCACTCCCCATACCTCCCACACCTTCCCACATAAACATCCTTCATTAGTGTGGCACATTCATTGCAATTGATAAATGCATCCTGGGTCTTTGTCACTGAGCATGGACCATAGTTCACATTGTAGTCTACACTCTCTCCCACACAGTTCTGCATGTTGTGTGATGATATAAAATGGTTTTTCAGACACTTTAATCTAATTCCAACTGATAACTCATTTGTTCCTCTAGTGTTCAGAAAGATACACAGATGGGCACAGATTAAATGACATAGTTAAGGTCTACTTATTGATGAAAACAATGAAGAAGAGAAAAAAATGGTTAATCATAGTCATATCTCACAAAACCAAACCCCATATTCTCTTTGACCTTTAGAATTAATATAGTACCAACTTTGCTACAAAAACATTACAATGTTGTTGTTAACTATAGTCCCTAAATTACATTAGTTATATTTTTCCCATGCATCACCATATTCTTAACAATCTGTAGTAGAAAATCATTCCTATATTTATTTTAACCACAATCATCATCTACTTCCAAAATCATTATTATACATTCCCAATATTATCCTCCAGCTGTCCTCCAACTAACATTAATCTTCCTAGACTACTCATTTCAGCCACAATCACATTGATAAATGAACACTGTTTGCTACAGTCATTATAATGTGTTACCATCAAGTCCAACAATTACCACATATTTATATTTGATCTGATTAGACATTCTACATATATCCAGCATATTCTCCCCCTTCTCATCCCACATTCCATCTCCCACCAACCTACACTTCATAGCCCAACTTCATAAGTCTATTCATTGTATTTAGTTCATATCACTGAGACCATAAAATATTCGACCTTTTATGTCTGGCTTATTTCACTCAATATAATATCCTCAAGGTTCCTTCGTGTTGTTGTGTGCTTCCCCAATTGATTTCTTGTTAGAGCTGAGTAATATTTCATTGTATTGATATACTACATTTTGTTTATCCATTCATTGGTTGATGGACACTTAAGTTGTTTCCATCTTTTAGCAATTGTGAATAATGTCGCTATGAACATTGGTGTGCTAGTATCTGTTCATGTCCTTGCTTTCAGTTCTTCTGAATATATTCCTAGTAGCAGGATTGCTGTGAATCATATGGCAGTTCCATATTTAGTTTCCTGAGGAACCACCAGGCCATCTCCGAGAGGTTGCACCATTTTATACTCCCACAAATGGTGAAGGAATGTTCCTATTTCTCCACATCCTCTCTAGCACTTGAAGTTTTCTGTTCTTTGAATAATGGCCTTTCTGTATTGTAGTTTTGATCTGCATTTCCCTAATAGCTAATGACATTGAACATCTTTTCATGAGTCTTTTGGCCATTTGTATTTTCATTTTGGAAAAAATGTATGTTCAATTCTTTTGCCCATTTTTTAATGGAGTTGCTTGTCATTTTGCCATTAAGTTGTGTGATCTCTTTACAAAACAGGGAGATCAATCCCTTATCAGATATATGGTTTCTGAAGACTTTTTCCCCCATTGAGTAGGCTGCTTTTTTACTTTCTTGACAAAATCTTTTGAAAACAAAAGTATTTAATTTTGAGGCAGTCTCATTTATCTATTTTATCTTTTGTTGCTCATGCTTCAGATGTAAGGTCCAAGAAACCACCACCAAGCAGAAGACCTTTAAGATGTTTCCTTACATTTTCTTCTAAGATTTTATGGTTCTGTTTTTTATATTTAGGTCCTTAATTCATCTTGAATTAATTTTTATATAAGGTGTGAGATAAAGGTCTTTTTTCTTTCTTTTGGATATGGATGTTCAGTTTTCCTAGCACCATTTCTTAAATAGGCTACTCTGACCCAGCTGAGTGGGTTTGACAGCCTTGTCAAAAATCACTTAACCATAGATGTGAGGGTCTATTTCCAAATTCTTGATTAGATTCCATTGGTCATTCTGTCTATCTTTATACCATACCATGCTGTTTTTGACACTGTAGCTTGATAATATGCTTTTAGTGAGTCCTCCAACTTTATTCTTCTTTTAAAATATATTTTTGGCTATTCAGGAGCCCTTCCAGATAAATTTGATAATTGGCTTTTCCAGTTCTACAAAGGATATTGGAATTTTTATTGGGATTGCATTAAATCTGTAGATCAATTTGGGTAAAATTGATATCTTAATGGTATTTAGTCTTCCAACCCATGAACATGGAATCTCCTTCCATTTATTTAGACCATCATTTATTTCTTCTAGCAATTTTTTCTAGCTTTCTGAATATAGGTCCTTTATTTGGTTAAATTTATTGCTAAATATTTGATTCTTTTAGTTGCTATTGTAAATGGATTTTTTTCCTGACTTCCTCCTCAGATTGCTCATTAATAGTGTATAGAAATGCTATTTATTGTTGTATATTAATCTTGTATCCCGCCACATTGCTGAAATTGTCTATAAGCCCTAATAGTTTTGTTGTGGATTTTTAAGGATTTTCTAAGTACAGGATTATATCATCAGTGAATAGCAAAAGTCTTATTTCTTCCTTTCCTATTTGGGTGCCTTTTATTTCTTTTCCTTGGCTAATTGCTCTTGTTAGATTTCTAGTACAATATTGAATAAAAATGAGAAGAATGGGCATCCTTGTCTTGTTCCTGATCTCAGTGGGAAAACTTTCAGTCTTTCACCATTAAATACAATGTCAGCTGTGGGTTTTTCATGGATGCACTTTATCATATTGAGATAGTTTCCTTCTATTCCTATCTCTCAGAGTGTTTTTTATCAAGAAAGAATGTATTTTGTCAAATGCTTTTTCGGCATCAATTGAAATGATCAAGTGATTTTTCTTCTTCAATTTATTAATCTGGTGTATTATACTGATTGATTTTCTTATGTTGAACCACTCTTGCATACCTGGTATAAAGCCCACTTGAACATGATGTATAATTTTTTTGATGTGTTAGCAAGTATTTTGTTGAGGATTTTTTCATCCAAATTCATTAAAGAAATTGGTCTGTAATTTTTTTTCTTTATAAAAAATATCTTTATTTGGCTTTGGTAATAGGGTAATGTTAATTTCATAGAATGAGTTTGGTAGCATTCCTTCTTGTTCAATTTTTTGGAAGAGTTTGAGCAAGACTGGCACAAAAGTTTTTACTTGCCACTTCTGGGAAGATGCAGAACTAGAAAGACACAGGACTCTCTTTTCCTCCAGAAAAATTGCTAGAGGAAAGGCTGAAACAGATCTTCTAGGGTTTAGGACACCAGGCAATGGCTGGACACTGCCCAGGGGAGAGAGAAACAAAGGGGGGGAATCACTATGACAGAACTGTGAGTTGAAACCAGTGGTTGCATCCTCCCCCACACTAAAGACACTTTAGAATACTCAGGCCTCTGGGCTTGTGGCTACAGACAAAGGGTGCTCCAGGATCCACCACCCCTGGGAAGGAGAGAGAGAGAGAGGGACACAACCTAAGGCTGACTCAGCTTCTGACCCACAAAGTTGGTCTGTTGTGTCCCACCAGCCCTTCCAGGCTGGGTGGGGCCACACCATTGTTTGCCTTAGGAGCTGGCAAGGGCTAAAGACCCTCCCAATCTCCCTCTCTACTAACCTAGACTGATTGTTGAAGACTCAGAGGGGAGTGGAAATATTTCCTACCTGGGAAAAGGGAGGGGACTGCCAGAGAAGGCTGGAGAACTGTCTCTGAGAAGGTTTGAATTACAAGACTCTTAGTCTCTAGGCAGGAAGCTCTATCACATTGATCCCATCTGTGTTGCAACACCCACACTCCAACCAGGCATTAAACTGAGAGGGCTGCCAAAGAACGAAATCTGCTGGCAGACCAAGGAAATGCATGTGAGAAAATTAAAAATAAGTAAGGGAGGCTTTTTCTGGCCTTTGTAGCCTCCCTACCCAAGGCCCTAGGAAGTGACTCTACAACCAATTACTGGGTCCAGAGCCCAGTTTTGAGCAACTAGTAGGAAGAATCCTAATGATCTAGGTCAAGCCAAAAATCAAAGAGCAGCAGTAACACACAGCCTCCCACCACTAAATCTCTACAAAAGAGAAAGAAATTGAGCTTCTGAGTAAACTACATCCTAATCAGATGCCTAGACATTAGCAAAAATTACAAGCCATACTATGAAAATGGAAGACATGGCCCAAGAAAAGGAATATATCAAAGCCCCAGAAGAGATGAAGGATTTGAGAGAACTAATTAGTGAGATTTGCACAAATTTCCAAAATCAAATTAATGAGTTGAAAGACAATATGGCTAAAGAGATAAACAACATCCAGAAGACATTGAGATCCTTTTGTGGTTCAAAAGCATGATGAATGGCTATTCATGTGTTTGTGTGAGACGTGCCTCCCTCAAACCTTGTTATGACATCGGCACATTACCTATCTGACATGAAAAATAATTTAAAAAAGAAGACATTGAGTGAGTGCAAAGAAGAATTTGAAACCCCAAACAGAAAAGTAACAGAACTCATGGGAATGAAAGACAAAACAGGTGAGATAAAAAACACAGTAGAGGCATACAACAGCAGACTCGAAATGAGAGAAGAAAGAATAAGTGACAGAACAGCTGAAATTGAAGAGAGAAAAGAACAAAGAGAGAAAAGAATGGAAAAAATTGAGCAGGGGCTCAGAGAGTTGAATGACAACATGAAACGCAGTAACATACATGTCATGGGAGTTCCAGAAGGGAAAGAGAAGGGAAAAGGGGCAAAAAGAGTATTTGAGGAAATAATAGCAGAAAATTTCCCAACTCTCACAAAAGAAATGAACTTACATGTCCAAGAAGCTCACCATACCCCAATCAGAATAAACCTGCATAGATCTACTCCAAGATACCTACTACTCAGAATGTCAAATGTCAAAGATAAAGAGAAAATTCTCAGAGCAGCAAAGGAGAAACAAACCATCACATACAAGGGACGTCCAGTAAGACTTACCGTGGATTTCTCATCAGAAACCATGTAGGTGAGAAGACAGTGGTATGATACAATTAGGAAACTGAAAGAGAAAAACTTCCAGTCGAGAATTCTTTATCCAGCAAAATTGTCCTTCAAATATGAAGGTAAGTATAAAATATTCACAAACAGAAACTAAGAGAGTTCATAAAAAAGAATCCACCTTGGCAGGAAATATTAAAGGAAGCCTTAGAACCTGAAAGAAAAAGACAGGAGAGAAAGGCCTGGAGGAGCGTATAGAAGAAAGAATAGCAGAAAGGATAACCAAAAGAGTAAAAAGACAGACAAAAATTTGATATGACATATGAAAATCAAAGAATAAAATGGTGGAAGTAAATAATGCATTTACAGTAATATCATTGAATGTGAATGGATTTAACTCCCCAACCAAGAGATACAAGCTGACAGAATGGATTAAAAAACATGAGCCATCCATATGCTGCTTACAAGAAACTCACCTTAGACCAAGGGAAACAAATCAGCTGAAACTGAAAAGTTGGGAAAAGATACTCCATGCAAATAGTAATAAAAAAAGAGCAGGGGTAGCTATACTAATATTGGGCAAAACAGACTTTAAATGCAAAAAAGTTATGAGATACAGAAGGCCATTATATATTAATAAAAAGGACAATCCACCAGGAAGGTATAACAGTCATATATATCTATGTACCTAACCAGGGTGCCCCAAAATACATGAGACAAACTCTGGCAAAACTTAAGGGAGAAATAGACATCTCTACAATAATCCTTGGAGACTTCAACACCCCATTCACATCAATAGATAGAACAACTAGACAAAAGATCAACAAGGAAACAGAGAACTTGAACATTATGATGAGTTAGACCTAACAGACATATACAGAACGCTGCATCCAAACTCAGCAGGTTATACATTCTTCTCAAGTGCCCATGGATCTTTCTCCAGGATAGACCACATGTTAGGGCACAATGCAGCTCTCAATAAATATAAAAAGATTGAAATTATACAAAGCACCTTCTCAGCTCATAATGGAATGAAACTGGAAATTAATAATAGACAGGAAAAAAGTAAATTTGCGAATGTGTGGCAGCTGAACAGTACACTCCTAAATAATCAGTGGGTCAAAGAAGAAATTGTAAGTGAAATTAGTAAATATATAGAGACAAATGAAAAGGAGAACACAACTTATCAAAACTTATGGGATATGGCAAAGGCAGTGCTGAAAGGAAAATTTATAGCCCCTGAATTCCTATATTAAAAATGAAGAAAGAGCTAAAATCCAAGATTTGAAGGAACTAGAAAAAGAACAGCAAACCATTACAAAAAGCAAGCATAAGGAAGGAAATAATAAAGATTAGAGCAGGGAAGTGGATGTGGCTCAAGCCCTTGGGTGCCCACCTACCATATATGTCCTGGGTTTGGTTCCCGGTGCCTCCTAAAGAAGATGAGCAAGACAGCGAGTTGACGCGAGGGGCTGGCGCAGTGAGCTGACGTAACAGGATGAAGACACTACAAGATGACGACGATGCAACCAGATGACAGAATGAGAGATACAACAAGCAGGAAGCGGAGGTGGCCCAAATGATTGGGCACCTCCTTCCCACATGGGAGGTCCCG